>VXAC01006913.1:428048-457039 GCA_013399225.1 Rhipidura dahli | reverse complement strand
TGGCGCGGTGCGGGGCCGGCCTGTGCTGCTGCTGCTGCGGCGAGCGGGAGAGCCGCACCCCCGAGGAGCTGGTACGGCTGCCGCCCCGCGCTCCCCCAGCCGTCCCCCGACCTACCTCTTCTGCCCGGACTCTTGCGTGCTGGTGGAGCCCCTTCACACCGGGTCTCGGCCCGGCCCCACCCGCCTCTGGGGAACGCCTAAGGACGAGTGGCTGAGGCGGGCGGTGAGCGGTGCTGTAGCACCTCAGGGATGGTGCTTTCAGCTGGTGGCTCCTGGCCCAGCCTCTCATCCGATGTTCGTTCATGCCATAGCCCGTTCCTTCTCGTTTTGCTGCTGGGCCTGGCACTTCCCAGCCGGTGCCGGAGCCCCGTGCTGTCCCTACCCCGGCCCTCATTCTTTGTCTGAGTCTCCCACCCCAGCCCCTGAAGTCGCTGTCCCTCGTAGCTGTAAGGGGGAGTGGTGCTGCCAGGGGCTCTCTTTTAACTGCAGCACTGTAGAGTGCTCTCTTCAAAATTGTTGTCCTGTGCACCCCTGTAACCCGTTGCTGTGATGGAAACGGGATGTGGCTTAGGACTTTGCTGTCAGGAGCTGCTCTATAGAAGTGATGTGTGTTCTGGCTGAGGGACAAACTGTAAGGTCAGACAGTGGTGATCTGGTAATCCACACTCCCAGTTTATAAGCAGCAATGATATAGGTCTTCTGTAATTTTGGGTTTGCTAGCAGTGTTCATGAACAGCTGTAGATGTTCCCTTCGTTATTTTCCTGTCCTGCATTTGTTTGTTTTGCAGACGATCCTAGGAGAAACTCATGAAGAGGAGGATGAGATCCTTCCACGCAAAGACTATGAGGTGGGGAGTTAACTAATAGCAGCTTCTGATACTTACGTGAAAAGAACTGCAGATGGGTTTTGACCTGTTGGAGTTTGTAACAGAGCAGATACTCAAAATGGATCATTAGGTTGCCTTGGCATCAGCAGAAATATCAAGAGTTGCTGTGCTTGCAAAGAACTGTTCCTCATCTTTGTATGTTTCTGGGATAAAGCAGTGGTAGCAGGTTGAATGTCTGTTCTCAAGTCAGAGTCTTGTTGAGAAAATTCATTTTCAGGGTGTGGTGCATCTTTCCACTTCTTCAATGTGAGATTTACAGCCTCTGGTGGCCTTGTTTCCTGGTGACTGTAGAAAGCGTTGTAGCTAGTTGGTCGCAGTTGCCTTTCTGCTGTCTGTGTTGTCATGCTGGCTCACAGCAGATCTTCCCATATATCAGATTCTCCTGCTTACAGGAGATTTTTGCTTTTTGCATCTCAGTATGGTGGCTCTGAAGTATTTGGAGCAGTTGCTGCCAGTATGGGTGTCACCAGGCAAGCCTGTTACTGCTTGGCTTGAAAAGGTGAAGATGTGGATAGAACTAGTGTAGTTTTGTGAGTGTGACTGGGACACTATTGCTGTTAATTCCCTACTGTGGTAAACTGAAGAATTTATGCTGTTCATCTGGAGAGGAATTCCTAACTAGTGTTCCTGTTGCAGTGAGAGGGTGAATATAAAGATCCAGTGTTATCCCCTGCACTGTCAAAGTGGAGACACTTACAGAAGTCTAGAACTGTACAATGTGATTTCTCTATTTTAAAGATTTATAAAAATCAGTTGTGCTTCTGTTTGTTTCACTAAGCTTGGGCAATGAAATTGTTCAGTTATTTCACTTTGTGATTTTCAGGGTCTGACTGATGGAAATATTTAAATTAAGTTGTTTCCAGGAGTATATTCTCCTACTGTTGTTTGCAAAATCTATTGAGGGGGGTAGTAATGACTTCTGTAGTCTAACAAGGTCTTCTAGACATAATTTTTTTTCACAGCCTGTTGCAGCTGATTCTCCTAAATTGACCTTTTGGCATTTCAGAGCTTGGATTATGATCGCTGTATCAATGACCCATACTTGGAAATTTTGGAGAGCATGGACAACAAGGTAGGACCTTGTTCTCTCATTAGCTTTCATTTCATTTCCAAAACAGTGGAAATTGTCCAGAGAAACTGTGGATTGAAAGTATTCAAAACCTTTTTGGATGTGGCTTTGACCAACCTGGAAGGAGAAGGTGTTCCTGTCATGGCAGGGGGGTGGAATGAGATGAGCTTTAAGGTCCCTTCCAACCCAGATTCTAATTCTGTGATTCTAAACACGCTCCACTGCTGGAAGTTTTATGGGTTTTTTCTTCTTTATGACAGAAATTCTATGTGTTTTCCTGGTTTCTCTATTACAAAAAAAAAAAAAAAAATTGGGGAGATCATAGCTCCCAGCATCTCTTGTGATCCTCAGGTTTATGGTGAGCAAGATGTTCAGTCTTTCAGTTTCCTATTTTCAGTTTGCTGTTGTCACCACCTTCTGTTCATTTATCCCTCTGGCTGTAATTGAGCTGTGGAGCCTAAACCCACCTTCCAGAAAATCCCTGTTTCTGTGTTGCTTTTATTTTCCTTTTTTTTTTTTAATTCTCCTTCCAAACAGAAAGCCCATAGATATGAAGCAGTGAAGTGGATGCTGGTTTTTGCTATTGGAGTCTGCACAGGACTGGTAAGGGTCATGCTTTTTGGGGAATGAGGAAAATTCAGGAGACTAAGCAGGAATAATTTAGAAGTCAATGGCTAAGGAGTAAAGAAGAGGAAACATTCTCTTTCAAGATGATGAGAGCTCAGTACCTGGAGTTGTCTTTTGGGAATTGTAGCATGTTGTTATAAACCTTTTCTAAGGGAGCCTTTTCTTCTTTCAGAATTTGCATCTGAATTCTGGCAAATATTTTAATTTGGCATACAGGAAAACTTGTCCAATGCAAACACCTAATAAGAAAGGATGCCAGTTTATGGCTGAACTGTGAAAATTAGCTCAGCTGACTGTATGCCTCAGTTACACCAGTTTTCTTCTGTACCATTAAGTATGTTGAGGGTGTTAAAAAATGCTGCCAGATTAGTACTTTAATGGGTATTAATCAGATGCAGAAATGCATCTCTTCAGGAATAATTCCATGATGGATCTGTCCCAGTGAGGGAGGGGGAAGAAATCTGAGTTTCCAGAGCTGCTTTACTCTGAATGATGCTTCTTTTGTCTTTTTCATCTTCTGTTCTCCCCTGTGTACATATTTCTGGTAGGACTAACTAGAGGGTGGTCTTTATTACTTGTATGTAGTAATTCCTGATGGCAATTCTGTCTTCTTTTTCCCAGGTGGGCCTCTTTGTGGATTTCTTTGTGCGACTCTTTACCCAGCTCAAGTTTCGGGTGGTACAAAGCTGTATCTTTTACCTTGGGCCTTGTTAGACTCAAGTGACCTTTTCCGTTCTGTTCCCATGTTTTGCTCAGAACAGCTGACTCTCCCATTTCTGCCTTTGGTCATGTTGTTCATGATTAAGCAAGTTTTCAACTTGCTTATGTGATTCAGCCCTTGAAACCAAGAAATGTTTCCAGTATTGGGTACGTAAGCAGAGACTGAAAAAATTAGTGGTTTCCCTTCCTCATAAATCAGTGTTCAGCTTTGAAAAGGAAGCCTGGCTTCCTGACAGGTTGTGTTAGGTGCTCTGGCTGGATTAGGAAGCACAGGCTTGGCTCCTGATGCCAGTTGGAGGCCCAGTTATTACCAAGTGATTATGTGTTGGTGTGGGGAATGTTGTTTTCCTTGACCATCCCTACAGCAGTGGAGGAGTGCACTGAGAAAGGCTGCCTTGCACTGTCCTTGCTGGAGCTGCTGGGGTTCAACCTTACCTTTGTTTTTCTTGCCAGTCTTCTGGTCCTGATCCAAGTAAGACTTAGGTCCATTGCTGCTCCTTACACGACCTTCCTTTCCTCTCACACAGGTCCTTGATATGAAATATCCTTGCTAGAAGCACTTTCTGCCCCAAAAACATCAAACTAGCTTCACAGTGCTGTTTGATTTAGCTAAGCAGGGTCTCTTGGTCCCTTGCTTTCTGATGAGATGTTGTTGGTCAGGTATGAAATCAGTGCACCATAGTGTCAGTGTTTCTTTTCCACAGCCTGTAGCAGCTGGGTCAGGAATTCCTGAAATTAAGTGCTACCTTAATGGGGTGAAG
Organism: Rhipidura dahli; assembly: GCA_013399225.1. NCBI lineage: Eukaryota > Metazoa > Chordata > Aves > Passeriformes > Rhipiduridae > Rhipidura > Rhipidura dahli. Next base: position 452,975 of record VXAC01006913.1, on the reverse strand, counting down.
GTTCCAGGGGTTGTGCGACTGCGGACAGTGGTGTGCAAAGCTATGGGAGTGCTCTTCAGTGTGGCAGGAGGTAAGTATGGCTCTGGTGTGTTGATCTTTTTGGGGGAAGGAGTCACTGAAGGGGAAAAAATACTGTCTCTGCTTACATAGGGCACAGAAGGCCCTGCCTTTCCAGTGAAATAATTTTGGTGGTTTGCAGCAGAGTCATGAGCCCTGAATACATTTATAGAGTAAAGAATAAACAGAAGGATCAGGACTATCTGGGAAAAAGGTGATTTTCTGAGCGGGCTAGTCAGATGTGACTCTGTGGCACAAGAGAGAGACCTGAGAATGTTCCAGGACACATTGTCAGGAGCAGCCTGAAGGCAGCAGGGCAGAATAACCTGGAGTGTTCAGAGTCCTTGTAAGTTGTTTTTCAATGATTCCACCCACTTGGAGTGCAAAATCAGTGCAAGTCTTCACAAACATTTGGAGTTGTTGAGGGTGCAGGGGGTAAGCACTTCCCTGTGAGGAGCTACAGACTTGGCACGGAGAGCTGTGCCATGGCATGGGCGTGGTGAGCTGACCTCTTCTGGCATTGTCAGCAAGGGAGGGTGGTGGTGGGGAAAGTGTGTTACCTCATGAGCCCTGTTTTTCCAGGTCTTTTTGTCGGGAAAGAGGGTCCAATGATTCACAGCGGTGCTGTCGTGGGTGCGGGCTTGCCACAGGTTAGTGCTGGCCTGAGTCACTGTCCTGGTCACGCCACTGCTTTGTAAGAGTAAGTTTCCATCTCCTGTGTTTCTAAATCTTTACTTTGTTTGTAGTTCCAGAGCATCTCTTTGAGGAAGATCCAATTTAACTTTCCCTATTTCCGCAGTGACAGGTACTGTACCCAGGATGTGGATGAGGGGAGAGGAGGATGAGTGAGGAGACTTCCTTGCGAGAATGGTGGTGGGCTGGGGTGAACTAGCCAGTTGTTTTATCAGTTTCTTTCTAGAGTCCTGCAGTTTCATTCTGCAGCAAGACAGCACCAGGATGTCACTCTTCCAAGCTGCTCTGGTCTCCCTGTTCATAGATGTTGTCTTGTGCTGCTCAGCAGATCTCTACCCATTCACACCTTTAATGTGGATGGTTGAATGGCTTCATTGTTGGGAACAAGCTCAGTTACTCACCCCTTATGATTAGGATATACTACAGAGAAGGCTAGTTCACCTGAATATGAACAAATTCTTGCCTTTTCCTCTCTGTAATTCTTTCAAGTGATGCTGGGGTCTGTAGTTTGGGATGGTTCCTCACACACTGGGCAGTTGTGTAGTACCAGAATTTTGGTCTGTGTTTGTGCTCTACAGAAAGAGCACAATGCTGCAGCTAAATGAACAAATGGTGGTGTTCTGCCATGGCCAGCTTTGCTCCCAGCTCTCACTCCTGAATCCCTGATATATCCATAAATGGGATTACTTTTCAGAACCTAAGCATCTCCAGAGCTCTAATTTGCTAAACTGAGATTGTTTTTCTCTTCATTTCAGGGATAAAAGGGATTTTGTATCTGCTGGAGCAGCTGCAGGGGTTGCAGCTGCCTTTGGAGCCCCAATTGGAGGCACTCTTTTTAGTTTGGAAGAAGGTTCCTCCTTCTGGAACCAGGGACTTACATGGAAAGTGGTGAGTGATGACTCTGACTCTTTCTGTGTGTCTCTTCCTTGAGTAGGGAGGGCTTGTCCGTTGAGGGTGGTCAGATTATCCTACCTCTTCCTGAGCTCTCTTGGCAGGAGGGGGGTTGTCTGCTATATCAGTGCTCTAGAACTACTACAGATCAAGGGCAGATATGAGCCTGATATTATCTGGAGCTGTGAGACACAGCAGATTTAGTATACCTGGGAGAGAAGGCTTTTGTGCTTGGACTCTCTGCAGTCTGATCCCTTCCACAGTCAGTTCCTTTCCCCAGGCATAAGTCTCAAGGAAGAAATGACTGTGCCAATCTTAATTTTGGCAACCTTTGCTTCCCCCTTTTTTTTTTTTTTCTGTTCTACTTCCACAGCTTTTCTGTTCCATGGCTGCCACCTTCACCCTAAATTTTTTCCGCTCTGGGATTCAGTTTGGAAGTTGGGGGTCTTTCCAACTCCCTGGGCTACTGAACTTTGGGGAGTTTAAGGTAAGATTTATTGTTATTTCCCCACTCTCCAGTCTCTTGTTAGTCCTGTGTTTCTGTCTGTTAGTGTGGAGGTTTCTTTTGACACATGCTTGTATTTCAGTGGAAGGCGCTCGGTACTTAGCTGCAATTCACTGATATCCTCAGACAGGATTGTTCCCCTTTGGTCTTAGCTACTCTGAATCTCCAGCTGTGGTGACAGAAAGGAAATTGCAGCAACTACTGTAATGCTTTTTTTTACACTTTTCTGTACAGTGCTCTGAATCTGATAAGAAATGCCACCTCTGGACAGCTGTGGACTTGGGCTTCTTCATTCTGATGGGGATTGTAGGAGGCCTTCTTGGAGCCACCTTTAACTGCTTGAACAAGAGACTTGCCAAGTACCGCATGCGCAATGTGCATCCCAAGCCAAAGCTTGTCAGGTATATGTGCTCTCTTGAGTTTGTGCAGGGATCTCTGCTCCCAAAGCAAAAGCATCAGTCTAGAAGACCCAGTGAGTAGGACTGGAGGAAATCCCAGACTGGTTATTTTAAAAAATCACAAAATGAAGCCTCAACAGAACTAAAAAGTGAACACCAGAAACCAAATGTTACAGACCCTGTAATTTTTTTGATGACTCCAGTGGTACAGAGAGAATTGCAATCCCTCTTATAAGGGCAGTAAAGGAAGCTCTTTATTATAAAGGCTGAACAAATATGAGCTTTGTCTCCATGCAGGATTTTTTTGTGTCCTTGTCCAAACTGATGTGGAAGGAATAGCTGATCTAATTTTTTTTTAAATTATGTTGGTTAATTTAATCCACAATATCTGTGCTATTTAGGTAGGGAACTGCTGTGTTATTCTGAAAGTAGCTGTTTGTTTGCTCTAGACAGCTCCTAAACACAAAGCCAGGTTTAAAAAGAAAAAGAAGCATTTTTCAGCAGTTAGAAAAGAGATTGAGAGACTATGCATCACCCTGCCCAGTCCTATCTACCCTTTTACCCTGTGAGGATGTACAGAATATTGTTTCCATGTGAACAGCCTCATTACTGAGCCCTGGGGCTTTTCATGTGTGACTGCTGTGTGTTTTCTGGGCAGAAATAGCTTCTTTTTGGGGCAAGCAATTAAAAAGGGGAGCTAAGGTAATCCCTGGGAACCAAATCATAATTCAACTTGATTTCCAGTGTCCCTTGTTCTGATGCTGAGCTACGGTGACTGCTGCTTCTCGCAGCCTTATCAAAGTCATGTGCCGAGCTGGGATTAGGTTACAATGCTGAGTGTGGCATCAGTGTATGGTTTCTGTTGTGTCTTTCAGAGTCTTGGAGAGCTTGCTTGTGTCGTTAACCACCACCGTCGTGGTCTTTGTAGCCTCCATGGTTCTGGGGGAATGCCGGCAGATGTCTTCCAGCAGGCACAGTGGCAATGACACCCTGAGCCTGCAGGTGAGGGATTCTTATGTGAAGATTATATTCTCTGTCATATTGTTCACCCTGCAGAGTAGCACAGGCATGTAATGAGCTTCTGACAGTGTGCAGTACATAACAGAACGGCAGTGAGAGCCTGTGGAGGGTTGTAGGAGCTTAGGTTAATAATGAAAGCTGCATTGTGATTTTGTACAAAACAACTCAGGCTCTGAGTCAAGGAGCCCATTGATGTTGTAGGCCTTATCTCTGCTATTGATGTTTGGTCTGAACTTCCCAAAGCATGACTGACATTAACAGAAGTGTTATTCCCATTCTGCCCAAAGGCTAGTGTAGGAGTCAGTCAAATTTAACCATTTATGTCTTTTGTGTCCTGCATTAGGATATATCAGAGGATGTAAATTCAAGCATCAAAACTTTTTTTTGCCCAAATGAAACATACAATGACATGGCCACACTCTTCTTCAACCCTCAGGAGTCAGCTATCCTGCAGCTCTTCCACCAGGATGGTGAGTAGTTAGGAGACTGCTTCCTCCCACCCTTAAGCTTCAGAGCTTCATCTTGCCTGGAACAGTGTTGCCATAAGCACCACAAGGCTAGGAGCATTTTCAGGCCTTCACAGCTCTGGAGGACTGCTAGTACAACTGGTGAAAGTCTCCTTGATGGAAAGAAAGGCCTGCTTTTCCTCTCTTTTCACTTACTCATTGTCTGCATGTATGTTTGTACTGGGAGACTTGGTAGCTTTTAGGAGATGAGCCTGCTGTGAGCTGAGGGGTGGATGGTGCAAGACTCTATCTTGGACATACCTGTGCCCCTTCAGTCATGATTCTTCTTGTGTTGCAGGTACTTTCAGCCCAGTCACCCTGTCCCTGTTCTTCCTTCTCTATTTCTTACTCTCCTGCTGGACATATGGGATCTCTGTGCCCAGTGGTCTGTTTGTACCATCACTGCTTTGTGGGGCTGCCTTCGGACGCCTGGTCGCCAACCTCCTCAAAAGGTGCATCAAGTGTGCATGGGAGGGATGTGCTGCAGGTGCACCATGAGCTCTCAGGCAGGTTTTTCTAATCTGAAGGCTCTGTGCTTTGCTCTAGTTACATTGGCCTGGATCACATCTACTCAGGAACCTTTGCACTGATTGGGGCAGCAGCATTCCTGGGAGGAGTGGTCCGCATGACCATCAGCCTGACTGTCATCCTCATCGAGTCCACCAATGAGATCACCTATGGACTCCCCATAATGATCACTCTCATGGTGAGTGCAGGGCCTTAGCTCTGGCTTTCTGCAGACTGCTTGAACATGTGCTGATCCTGAATCTTTGTTACTCCAGGGCTGACATAAGCCAAGGAGTCATGTACTTGGAGCAACAACTCAGTAGACCTTTTGTTTGCTATGCAGGTAGCGAAGTGGACAGGAGACTTTTTCAACAAAGGCATCTATGACATCCATGTGAACTTGCGAGGAGTGCCTCTTCTGGAATGGGAAGCAGGGGTGGAAATGGATAAGTAAGGCTGCTCCTCTTGGCCAGGCTGTTGGTTAGAGTTTGTGGTGGGGATTCTTGCTCAGAAATGCTTTAGTGAAGGGAGATTATTTCATCTCCAACAAACCTGGTTGCTTTGAGGAGCAACTGTGAGGGCTGCTGTGAAAGGAGTTGTGCACCAGGCCTGTGGCAGGAAAGAGATACTGAAGTCCTTTCTGAGGGGGTGGATGGATGGAAATCTGCAGGGTGGATTTGGGAGGTTCATCAAGAGCTCTGTGAAAACATTCCATCTGACTTTGCTTCTTGTGGAATGTCATCTTCTTCCTACCTGTTGTCTCTTCCCAGCAGGGCTTAAAAACTTTCTTTAGTTTAAGTTAGAACAGTCTACCTTTCCTCTAGTGCATGACTGATACAATGTTCTGTTATTAAAAAAAATAATTAAAAAATCAATTGCGCCATCACTGCTGATACCACAATGAAGGCGAGCACGCAGGTACAAAAAGCTAGCAGAACTTAACTGCAGCAGACTCCTTCAGGATCTTGTTTAGGGACTGATTTGTTTCCATGTTTGTTCATCACCAGCCTTCTGTCACTGACATGATGCATGCAGCAATCTTGGATTTCTGTTTCTTCAGACTACGAGCCAGTGACATCATGGAACCCAACTTGACATATGTGTACCCGCACACCCGGATTCAGTCCCTTGTCAGCATCCTGCGCACAACTGTCCATCATGCCTTCCCTGTGGTGACAGAGAATCGGGGCAATGAGAGGGAGTTCATGAAGGGCAATCAACTAATAAGTAACAACATCAAATTCAAGGTAAAGAGTTGCTTGTTTGATAGGTTGAAGAGTAGAGAGCTTTGTTTTGCATATGAAATGGCCTTGCTTTAGTTATTTAGGCTTTTGGGCAGAATTCAGGTCAGAGATAAGCACCTACTGCAATACAAAATTTTTAAGAACTCCATTTCATTCCATGCAGACTGGGCTGCATTCCTAGAGGCAAAAGTTAAGAGGACAAAGTAACCTGTTTAGGATAGACATGGAAAAGTTTGGATTTGTTACTGAATTGCAGTCCTATTGGCTGTTCTTACAAGTCCTGCAGCAGCAGTGGCTAATGAACATGTTATGGATAACTGTTGACTTGCTTACGGAGTATCTGAAAATTGTTATATCCAGAAATCCAGCATCCTCACCCGAGCTGGAGAGCAGCGCAAGCGTAGCCAGTCCATGAAATCCTACCCTTCGAGTGAGCTGCGTAACATGTGTGACGAGCACATAGCAACAGAGGAGCCTTCTGAAAAGGAGGATCTGCTGCAACAAATGCTGGAGAGAAGGTGAGATTCTGGAAAGCACAAACATATGGAAACAGGGTTTTTCCATAGGTTGAGATGTGTTGTAAAGAATGCTTCATACAGTCTCTGTCATTCCATATGTCAGCAGAAACAGTCTAGTGTCCATGTTTTAGAAGGGATTTGTCAGGTGTCAGGAGCCAGTGCTCTGGCTCACACCTCTGACCGAGTCCCAGGCAAATGGGTTTATTATGTCCAACCTCTTAAATTTCCTTCAGCCACCTACATAAATATATTTCCTGGAGAGTACCTGGGAAGATCTCTGCAGAAATTGATGTCTTACTGTCTGCAAAAATGTGAGAGCTCTGGAAAGCTCACTTATCCTAGCTGATGACCTGGTGCCACAGATACTGATCCCACCTTTCTGGTAAATGGGCTGAGTCAACAGGCTTGCGTTGCTGTTGCTTCCAAGCAGAAGGCCAGTCTAGTGAGTAATTTTCTAAGTTAGTGATTGTGACTTTCATGAATGGCACCCTGACCCTGACATTTTGCCAGATGCTTTAGCATTTATTAGAAAAATCTGAATAATTTGGCACTGAAAATTGCTTTGGTAGCAAGTGATTTGGAATTGAGTTAGGAGACTGTCCCATTCTGCTGTTCTGACCACATAATAGCTCTTGACCCCTTTCTCCTATTTTGTTTTGTGAAGACTTGCTTGTCCCTAGCAAGAGTCCCTGAAATGTTCAGGAGAAGGTTGCAAAGAGCTGCTCTTTTGGGAGTTGGGGTATGTGAAGCTTGTAACACACAGTGTTAAATCCATCACAGATACACTCCTTACCCCAACCTGTACCCTGACCAGTCTCCCAGTGAGGAGTGGACCATGGAGGAACGCTTCAGACCCTTGACCTTCCATGGCTTGATCTTGCGCTCACAGCTGGTCACCCTTCTTGACCGGGGGGTTTGCTACTCCGAGAGCCAGTCGGTGAGTCTTCTGGTTCAGGAATTGCAGCACAGACCTCCCTGCCTTCTCAGCTGAGGAGGTTGGGAACAACATTTATGGGCTGCCAAAAAGAATTTACTTACTTTTACACTTTAAGGAATACATGTGTGTTTTAAAAGTTACAGACAGGTAATGTGAGTTCTCCCTTGCAGCTCTTAGAGTAAAGGAAGTTGAATTTCTGTTTAAGTATCCCCAGGAAATGGACAGCCACTGTTTAAAAAGTAATCCAACAGAGCCGTTTGTTGCATAACAATGTCATCCTGTCAGAACTGGAGAATAGAGGGCAGATACTAAATGCAAATAGAGCACCCAGCTGTATATACTGTGTGTTCTACTGCTGTGTGTTGAGGTCTTAGAAGAACAATGTCAGCTGTGTCACTGAGATCAGTGAGCGTATCTGAGGCCCAGCTCCCACAAGGTTGATTTCCTGCTGCCCTACAGTGTCACGTGTAGATTTGTTAGAGGCTGGGAAGCAGGTTCATTCTCTGTCAGCTAAAGGCCTGCATAGGTTTGGATTACAGCACCTCTGCAGAAGGTGAATGTGTGGGTGTGGGAGGAGAAGGAGATCTGGGGGAGCAATTGCAGGGCATGGCTTCCTGTGCTGCTTGCAGCCCCTATGTTGTCTGGAATGGTGACACATGGGTTCAGTGGGGTTTGTTTTAATTGCAGAGTGCAAGTCAGCCCCGTCTCTCCCACGCAGAGATGTCAGAGGATTATCCCCGCTATCCAGATATCCATGATCTGGACCTCACATTGCTGAACCCTCGTATGATAGTGGTAAGATATGCACTGCAGTGTGACAGTGTCTCCTGATACATATTGGTGACTGTCTAAAGCCTTTAAAAAACATTGAGAGCATGCTTAATAAACACCCTTTGGTGCAGTGATCAACATCCTGTGCTCCTCAAGCACTCAGCCTTCTTTGCATGTAGAAATCCCCTGCTATGAGGTAACAGTGTCTATTGTCGCTTTACTTCTAGAATAAGGTGTTGCCTGTCCAGTTTAACTTCCCAACAAACTAAACCAAAATAACATCATATTTGTGCAGAAATAGAAGATGATCACAAATACACTGTCCAGGCATCAGTGCCACGGTGGACTTGTAGGAACTGCTTGTTGGTGATTCCAAGAGACAGTGAAAATGCCTCTTGTAAATACCATGATTGTTTTTCTTTCTTAGGATGTCACCCCATACATGAACCCATCACCCTTTACTGTCTCTCCAAATACTCATGTGTCACAAGTCTTCAACCTGTTCAGGACAATGGGACTCAGGCATTTACCGGTTGTGAATGCAGTTGGAGAGGTGAGTCCTTGTCTTGTCTTAGCTGAGCAGGGAGACCACAGTGTTTGTGCAACATTTTCCATCTTTGGGACAATAAAGATCTCTTCTAATATCAAACAGAAATACTTTACAGAGATCAGAATGTGATCTTTTTAGGACCCAGAAGGCTTGTTGATTACTCTGACTTTGTTGCCATCTTTTGTGTCCCAGCCCGCTTCCCCTTTACCTGCAAAGTGCAGGATGTGCATCTCTCCTGTCTCAGGTGTGCAGCCTGTAAAAGCTGTCCAATTCTTGTATCTGTTGAGAGGCCTTGAGCTCATCAGAGGCCACTAATTTGCCTTTCCTTTCACAGCTTTATTCAAGGCCAAGAACTAAATTTCCTATATGTTGGGGCAAGAGGTTTGTTTGTAGGAAGGGAATTGTATTCTGTTTCCACTCACAGGAGCAGCAAAGCAAAGGACTGTTTAAATGGTTTGTGCTTGACTCACTGTCCTTGTCTCTTTGCCATCTACAATGCTCAGGAACAGTCGGTAGATGTCAGCAACCTCCTATAACCACAATGAGAAACTGTTTCCTTTAAACCTGACCTGGTCTGTGTGAGGCAGCACTGCTTTTTCTGCCTTGGGGTTCCCCGTAGTTACTCTGCAGAGCCTGTGAGTTGCAAACAAGAGATGTTGGCTTGTTCCATTTTAGTACAAGATGCTCTTGCAGTAGTAGAGAACAGCCTAGTTCTAAACTCCTTCAGTGTGTAAAATCAGTGAGGTGTTTCATCAGCTGAAATGTGTGGTTTGACTGCTGCACAGCAGGCTGGGAAAGGGTCCCTTTTGACACCTGCCAGTGTGCAGTCACCTCTTAGCTAGTCTTGACCATTTCTCTGTTTTGCCCTTTAGACCTTTCTTGAATGTATCTGATAGGAGCTATCTGAAGTCATGCCATGTGGAATACCAGAAATGTCTTGAATGAAGCCATAAAAGACAGCTTTGTTATTTCCAATTGCAGTTTTCACTTCCTGAACGATTTAGTTACATCCTTATGCCATCTGACACAGAAAGGATTTCCCTTCCTAGGCAGGGGGTCCTGCTGGTTCCACCACAGCAATGGTTGAGCTGTTTGTTTGGGTAGTTAAACCAGCATTCTTGCCTGGAGAGTAAGTGTTGGGAGAGGGAGGGACGTTGTTTCTGTGAATTTGAACTTGAATCCACTCTAACTCAGCACCAGTCAAGAACTGCTTTAAGGTTTCCTCCTTTTGGGGGGTTGAAAAGAATGACCACTCTGTTGTGGGTGTCTTTTAGTGGCACATCTCTGATACCGACTTGTATCTTTTCTTCCTCTTTTCTTCCTGTTTAAGGTTGTTGGGATAATCACTCGGCACAACCTGACCCATGAATTCCTGCAGGCAAGACTGAGACAACACTATCAGACCATTTGATGCCCCTGCCCCACTGTCAGTGTGGCTTCCTCCCTCCTCCAAGCCTGCACACACGCTTGCATTCTGCTTGGACCCCACAAGGCCCAAGACTTGCCGTTTGGCTTCTCACATGCATATCAAGCCTGGGGAAATGGAAAACATCTTGCTAGCCAGAGAATTAGAGGAGCTGCCTGAGCCCAGAGCTGTTGATTGGCCTCAGGCATTTGGTTTGACAACTCTTGATCCAGGTGTTTTCTTCCCCTCTACCCCAGTTATCTCTTTCCATCAGATGTTGTCATGACACTGCGTGTTTTGCCATTTTGTTTTGGGGTTTTCTTAAGAGTTGGAAAAACGAACCATCTCCACTGTCCTGGGCAAGAAACTGCAGCATCTTTCCCTTCCTCATGTATGACTACCTTTTCCTCTTCCTCCCTTGTTTCTGCAACTGTTGCCTTATTTGTGTGAGAATAGGGTCGCTGTCACAGCTGAGAGGAGATACTGAAGTTTGCAGATATCAAATAGCTGCTCTAGAGGATTTTTTTTGCAAAAGCGGTAGTTAAAAATCCGGTGTTTTGGAAATACACCTCTCTTTGCAAGTGTTCCCATTTGCCCATGTTTTTTCACTGTCCTAATTTGTTCTTAATTTCTCTCCTGTCATGAGAAAATGTTTCTGCTGTAATGTTTTTGACAGCAGATGACTTTTGAGAGCAGCTCAGCAGATTTGGAGTTCAAAATGGTTACATTTGTTTGGGTTGATAAATATGTTTATAGTATGTTTATAAATACGTTTGCAAAGCATCTCAGAGAAGGGTGATCTCTTTCCTGTTAACTGTTGCCCTGTAAGAGACTCTTCTAAGGTTCTTGGTGGAACTCCACTTTTGACATTCCTGCATTTCTAGGCATTTGCAGGCACTTTGTCCTTGCACTGCTCAAATAGTGAGAGCCTGTGGCACCTTTCCAGCTGGAGTCAGAGACCCTGGAACCTCCAGTGCTTTCTGGAGGCAAATAGAACTGAGGGTCTATGGGCTTGGTTGAATTATCTCTGTGTCATGAGAGGAGCTGCTGTAGTTTCAGGTTGCCATAAGGAGGGGTACTTAGTGCTGGTGACTAGGGCAGGATCTGCTGCAGGTGATAAGTGGGGCTGTCTGTGCTCTAAAAATGTTTGGGATAATGTTTGGAACTGCAACAGTCTGTGAGGGTAAAATCAGCACTTCGGAGCTAGTTGCAGCCAGTTCAGTGCTTTAGCAGGTACCATCCTGGCCAGCACCTGTATTGTTCCAGCAGGCACCTGCCCTCCTGAGTTCTCCGTGCAGATAACCCTCAGTGGGAAGCCAGTGCTGTGCCTCAGGGACTGCGGAACTGATTGGCTTGATAAAGCACAGAGCATTCTCTCAGCCAAGAGACTGGGCCAAGTTACATGGGGAATGTGTTCCAGAAAAGCTTCTACACAGCCACTGAGCCCTCCAGTTAACCTGTTGTCTGCCATAAGGAGCTAGCTAGGTGGGAGCTGGGGCAGAAGGAGGGCAGACTGTTGATTTTCTGTATTTCCTTAGAGCATAGGAATTGGCATCAGCTACTACTCTTGATTTGCGAGTTCTTTCCCTGTAAGTAGAGTAAGGATGTTTGTTCTGTCTGGATAGTCTCTGCAGGTGATGTCTAAAATGCCTGTGCTCCCTGAGCTGTGGTCTTACACTGAGATATCCCAGGAAACTTGCAGCACCCATGTGCACTCCCTGAAGCTGGACTCTAGGTTTGAAATATGTTAGGCTACCTTTCATTCAAAGGATTTGTGCTCCTGGGTAGTTACAAATCACAGGAATCCTGTTTTTGTGGGATTTCAGATCACTCAAATGTGGAATCAGCAATCCTTTACTGTTAGAGCACCTGTCAAGAATGTCCTGTGTCTCTCCATGACAAATGTTTTTCCTCTTGATCATGTTGAGTGAGTGTGTGGGAAGGTTCCTTCTCTTCCTGCCCATGAATAGGGCTCCTTAGGTTGTTTGCCTTGAGCTGGTCCTGTTTTATTTCTGTACACAAACATCAAGATATTTTGCTGCAGGATGTCTCTGTCATTGCTGCTGAGGCTGGAGTTGTGCAATCCAGACAGGTCAGGCTGGAGAATCTTGTCAAGGTTTTTCTGGACACCTGATGATGCCCCATGAGAAGGCACCTTGCCTTCAACCTGTTGGCAGCACTGTCTGCTCTGCCTGGGCATCTTATTCAAATGTTTCAGCTAGAAAACACACCCTTTCATGCTTTCAGTAAAGAAGTTTTCAATGAGGATGGTGGGTGACCCTGTCAGCTGCTTTAAAGGGAAATCTCAGCATACAGTTACTGTTCTGTAGACTGCAGAAAAGGAATTACAAGTTCACCTGACATTTGGGGATACAGCATTTCCCTTCTGATGAGGACCGATGCCAAGGTACTTGTATTGAATCAGTCTTGTTCTCACATGTAGTTACTTAATTTCTTTCTTACAACACACTTATTGCTTCTACCCTGGCTCTAGTTGCTTAGTGATTTACCAAGAAACTCACTCTAACACAGGTGCCTGTAACATTTTAACAGAGCACCACTAAGGGAAAAATAAATCAGAACTGGATTAGTTCTGATGGCAAGGTGAGTGGGTTAATATGGGGCCTTCTCCCTTGCCTTGTGGTTTCCTGTGCAGTGTTAATTATGCTGTTTTGAATTATTAATTACTGTGAGCCATTCCAATGGTAGCAACTTACCTTTCCAATTTTTTTGCACTGTTTTTTGTTATGAAGTGATGTAAGCTAATTCCATTGTGTGTGTATATATAAATTGTATTTTTTTTTAATTTGTATGAATATATTTTTATTTGAACTATGGCACTTGGGAAGTATTCATGTAACTGTAACACGTCTGAGAGTAAAATGTTTGTGTGTCTCCTTCAGCACTTTCAAGGCCTTTTGATGTTTCTGGTATTATTTTATTTTTGCCCTTTTGATGTTTCTAGTATTGTTTTATTTTTGCCCTTTGTGATAATAAAACTAGTAGAACAGGCAACATCCAAGAGCATGATTTGAGGTAGTTGGGTAGCTGCTATTTAGGAGCTGTCTGAATCTAACAGTTTGTGCAAAAGGTGCTCTTAAGACTAGGCAGAGAGGAATGGCTGTGATCCTTTAGGTTGTGACTACTGTAGTTCTACATTCTCTCACAACAGCTTGTTTCAAAGGAGAGAATTGCCATGTTTGATAAGGAGCTAAATTGTGCACATTGTGCTGCTTTTCTTACCTGAGAACTCACCTTCCTCCCAGTAAGTTAATGAAAGAGGTTTAGAGTACAGTGTGACACCTCTTGTTTTATAGTTGGCTTCTCCAGGCTGTGAAAGATGTTAATTTCATTTTTAATGTTCATTTGGTTTGTGGCTATCTTTCCTACTTTGTCCTGCTGTCTGCCTTACAGAAAATAATTTATGACAGTTTTTGAGCTTTCATCACATGCTTACAAGCCAAAAATTTAAGTAGTCTTTGAGCACTATAGAAATATCTGACCTAAAAAGCTCACTGCCTTTCCATGTTTCAGTGGATCAAGGGGCTGTGTTGTACAGGATGCACATAGTGGCTCTCTGAGGCATTCTAACACAGAGTTAGCCAACAACTTGTCTGGCTCCTGCCCTCTGGCTTTCCCTTGGTGGGTATGTTTTCATTCCAGGCCAGGGAAAGCCTGAGATAGATAAAACGGTCTCTTGGGAGGTAATGGCAGAAAATCTGATTTGGGGAGCTAAACAAGTGCCACAGTGGTCTTAACTAAGTAAGGAATAGGAAGGATACCTAGCAAGGGTAGGAAGGAGTCATCAGGAGAAAGGACTGGGGAACTCCTCTTCAGTTCTATTCTGCCTTTGGTCATAAATACAGCAACACAGGAGGGAATGGGAGAGGTTTATAGACTCCTTGAATCCAACCATGTGTCATTGTCCCTGTAATGGCACACTGGGGCTCTAGCAGAAAGATTTAGTGGTGCTCAGTGAGATTATTATTATTTTTTAAATTTTTGCTTTGCTAGCAGGGTACAAGCTGCCTCTTCAGTGTGTGTACATTCCCATATGGGCATGTGCATTCCCAGGTGTGGATCGTGCAACATGCACTGGAAGGAACAGAGGATGGCTGCCCAGAGCTTTAGCTGTGCAGGGATGTAAGGAGAGAGTGAGGCTGCTCTTCTTGTCCAGGGTGCTGAAGAGCTTTCCAGTGGTGGTGGGATGCACTCAGTCTCCTCTACATCCACTGTTTGTTCAAATGCAGTGAGTGAAAAGGCTTACTGGGAGCTGGGATGAGATGTCAGTGAGTTCCACCACTGTCTAGGAAGGGAGGGGAGTTGGTCGGTGAGGTTCAGACACTGAGATCACAGTTTAAAAGTGAGTAGGATGTCCCTTTCTTCAGGCTGTTTCAATTTTTATATGGGTTATGTATGGTTTAACACACATCTTAACTGATCCTTTATGCATTTTGGAGCAGAGACTGGAACCAATATATGCCAGTTTCAGTAGAAAACAATACTGTGTTGAAAATTCATGACTAACAGATGACAACCTTGAGACCTTTGACTCCCCCAGCAGCTCTTTGATGCCTACACTAGAGAATATCTCTCTGGGATGGCCAAATTACCACACCAGTTTTATCTTTCCTTTCTATCCTCCCTATTCCCAGCATAGCAGGCCTGACTCTAGCTGCCACCACTTTCTGTTTTCATAAACTTCCCCTCCTCCCCACTCTTTTTTTTCTGTACAGGATTGTGCTGGTTTTCCAAGAGAGCAGTCAGGAGATGAAAAGAGGGGGGGGAAGGTCTTACAAATCTTCCTTCTTTCCCACATAAAAGTGTGGGACACACTTATCAAGCAGATGTCGATCAGCAAAGGCCTTTAGGGGCCAAGATTCAGGGTAAGTAAATCAAGCAAAGCTGGCTGTGACCAGATTGGGATGTGAACTGGCACAGCTCCACATCTCCCTGCAGCAGTGGAGGGTGTGTGCCCTGTATTCATGTATGATTTCTTAGAGAAACCAAGCAGTGCTGACAGCTCCTCTTGGTATTCTTGCCTGCCAACTTGGATTTCAGTGGAAGCATTTTGTTGAGTGGGAAGCTGGATAGGGATAGTGCAGTGTCTGAAGGGCAAAGAAACCATTAAATCTAATTTGCAAGTATACCCCATGCCAAGCAGACCCCTATTCCAAACAAGGCTTATGCCTTACAGAGTTCATGGAGCACACTAGTGGAATTACTGTGTTTCAGAGTCCAAAGGAAAGAAAGCTGCTGAATTATTGCACTGCCAGTCGTGGGTACTGCCAAACACTGTTAAGAAGTTGGAATGAAGTCTGGCAGGACAGGAGGTGGCAAATGTCATTATAGCTGTGTGGAGGGTGTTAGCCTGGTCCTTCTCTGGTCCCACTGGGATATTTCTTCATTTACATGAGGGCTGTTCCCAGGATTGTTCCCTGCTCTCTCTGATCCAGCTCTCACAGCAACAGTGGCAGCTTTGCCTGTCGTTGGGGGTGTTGTTCTTTGCTTGTAGAGCTGATTAGTGTCGAGTTTCTCCCATTCACCTTTTCACAGTGCTCGCTCCTGAGTACAGCACTATTCTGACCTGGCTGTGAGATTTCCCTGAGGGTGCTTTACTGCTCAGTGTGTGTATGGAAGTAGCAGTAAAAATCCAGTCAGAGATGCTTTTTTCCTCGACTGCTTACCCTCAATTAAGTTCTCCCAGACCGCATGGTCTATTAACATACTGTCTGCAAGCCAATACAGACTTGTTCCACCAGGAACTGGCTTGCTGCTAATACTGGACCCACCTAGCTTTAGGTCAGGCAGCATTGCCTCTTCTTGCCATTTTTAGCACATTCCACTGAACTAATCAGTGTTTTGTGCCTTGAGGGGCTGACAGGGAGGGACAGTTTACAGTGTCTGTGCAAGTTGTGCTTGACCGGGTAGAATTCAGCTCCAGCAAGAGCTATTGTTAGAGTACGTGGATTGTTTTTACTTCCAGCATCACAGGGGAAGTTAGGCTGTTGCCCATAGCTGGTGTGGAGGGATCCACCTGCATGTTCCCATTGTGCTGCAGTGAGTGTGTTTGGAAAGCCTTTTTAGAAGACAAAGCCCTATTGTCCCCATAAGGGCTCTCCAGAGGGTGACTTCACACCCCCTTGATCTGTGAAATTGAGTAAATGCAAGGTCACTGTAGCATTCACTGCAGAGATGTCTCATGGATGCTGCTGGGAATTTATTATCCTGTCAAGGATACCTGTGTGGACACTATTCCACCAAGTATTTTATCTGTAGCTGGTGCTGCTGGAAGGAGAGGATATGTATCACACTGTCTGTAGTTTCCTGTTGGAATGGAGCAAAATTATTCCCTCAGATTAGACTTCTGCTCTTCTTCCCTAGGAAAGAATCACAAGGCCTGGTGTGAAGCACACAGATCCTTCTTGGAGGCCATGTCAGCAGTGCAGGGAGTGACTGGGAGGGTGGCTTGTCAGAAATGTGATGTGTGACATGAGCCCTAATCAAGTGTTGCAGCAGCCTTAGCTGTGACTGGCCCTGTGCAGGAGGGGTGTGCACTTGAATTTACCCTTTCCCTGGAGCTGTGGTCCCTGAGAGCTCTTGTCAGCAGCTCTGAAACACCTGCCAATACCTTATCCTCACCAGGTAGTATTTCTGTTCCCATGTGCATTTGCATAAGCAAAGTCAGAATTGGACAATTTGTTTCAGCTGAGTCTGTCCTGGTGCTGCCTTCTTAAGCCATGAACAAGCTTTCTGGGGTACTCAGGGTACATGGGAATGAGACTGGGAATGCACTGAGATTCTGGGAATGAGATTCATGAGGTGCTCAAAATAACACAGTTCCTAGCAGTACATGCTAGTCAATCACAGGACAGTTGTGTTGAGCTGGGCTTGATGCCATTGCCAAGGCTCACATGGGGATCCAAGCTCTTTGTTCCTTGGGATGCTGACTGAATGTGGTTTTGGCAATGTTAACTTCTTTGTTGGGGTGCTAGAATATGTTTTGGGTCAAATTCAGTTCCTAGTTGTGAAATCTAGCAACTAAGGTTAAGTAAATCTTGTTCAGACAACTGGTATTCCCATTAGCCACGTTAGAAGAGCTTTGTGAGGGGCCATTCCCAGAAAATGAGAAATGTTCCATACAAGTTGCTTTGTAGTTGAGTGATCCCACCTACCCTCTCATGAGGAATATCATGATAGTATTCAAACCCTTTGAGGAGCCTTCAAGAAATTCTCGGAATCAGCATCTCAGCCACATGCAGAGTGAGACAAGACACAGTTAATTATGTATCTTTCTGTTGATGCTCATAACCTTTATTTGGTCACTGCTAGAAAGCATATACAATGAATTCCCTTTCCTCCCTCTGGTTATCTTGAAACTTTTGGACTGTTATGATTTTTCTTATTTCTTTTCATGTAAATTCTGCTTACATGAGGCATTTATGGCAATTCCCATGACCGAATAATCTAAACCAGCAAAAGGACTCTCTTATTGCTGAAACCCTGTCTATAGGAAAACTCATTATGGTCTTTCAATGTTAAGCAAGTTTTTTTTCCTGCTAATCTGTTAGCATGTCTTAGTGCAGAGGAAAAGCCTTAAGTGAAAAACTTATTTTCATTTTTACCAAGTTCATGCCTTTTCTGTCTCATGTAAGATCCAGGCTTGTGGGTACCAGAATATTAATAAAACTTAAGATTTTGACTTTAGGAAAATACAAGAAAATTTAATGCAACAGACAGGAGAGAGGTCCAGCACAGATGTCTAATGTGTTAGTTTTATTTAAAGATGGTCTTTTGGTGCTAGCATAAGAAATGTTCTTTAAAAAACATCAAATAAATAAATAAATAAATAAATAAAAATAGGAATAACTTTCTGTTGAGGAGCTTAGAAAGCATCTGGCTTTCATCTTGGGAGGAAGGGGTACTGTAAAGCATTCTTCAGAGCAGGGGACAGGGAGGTTGATCCTAATTTCTCCGGGAACCTGCAAACCAAACATGAAATAAATGTTACTGGAATCTGTTCCTGTCTTGGTATGTATCACCGTTGTCAGCAGTGCTTATAAAAAAACAGTACTAGCTTAAATACTAGACTTAATTCCGTTCTCAAACTGTGTCATCTTAAAGACTTAAATGAGAAGCTGTTCCTCCCCTGTCCCATGGCATGGACATGGTCTGTGCTATTTAGTGAAATGGCTTAGACAAGACTCACCATTGCAACCCATCCCACTCAGGGAGCCAATCCGATCAATCCTCCTCCCAAAACAGCCAGAATCTCTCATCATCCTGGGAATCTGCAGCCCCCTCAGTCTCTTTAGGAAGGGGTCCCTGTAGGACAGAGGGGTGTTGGGTACAAGCCTGTGTTCAGCCTTCTGGTTGTCTTTGTCATCGACGAGTTCCGACAGGATCTCTTCCTGGCTTTTGGGTTCTTGCGGGTCAGGATTGGACTCCAGGGCTTCGATCATTGCAAACTTATCCTCCAGTCTTTCCAGCAGAGCCTATAAGAGAAGGATTAAATTAATAAAACTTCTTGTTTTGTGGTCATTTGCTAACTCTTCCAGTCATTCTGTTCTGCATTCATCGATGGTCCCACAGCCCACCCTAGGGACAGACAGGTTGGATCCCAGCCTTACTGGTGCTCACTGGGCTCTGTCCTCTGCACTATATCCCTGTTCACAGTAATTCCATCTATGGGAAGATATTTCAGCTACTGAACTGAATGAAGCTGCTTGCCACCACGTGTATCTTACTGGCAAGGTTAGAAGACATCTTGGCAGTGAAGAAAATGCAATATGTGAGTTGCACAGGGAGATACCACTCAGCCCACCGGTGGTACCCAGTCTGAGAGAACCTCTAGCCACATGGTGCACTTCCACATTCTCGGAAGTTGCTGCTTCCTCATCCCTTGCTATTTCAATGGACATCACTTGGAGAAGCTCTTGGTGTTTTCACTAACCTCTGCCCCAGGGGTTACAGGATTGCTACTCCTTAAAGTAACTGAAAATACCTGTATGATAACTTCACACCTGCTGTGTGATTGCTTCCTGGGTACCATTTTTTGTAATTTGTAAAGCTTTGTGTAACTGGGTTCAGATCACCTCTTTAAGGGCAGCTGTAGAATTTGAATAGAGAGGAATGAGCCTTGTGGCTTGCCTGAGAGTGAGTGCATTTGTAAGCCACTCTTTCTGGCTGCTGGAAACAGCCCGGAGGCAATTTGAGCTTCAACTGTCCTTACCAGCTCAGGGCATTTGTTCTTAGGGCCTGAGAATAGCTTTGAGAAGCTGGTCACTGGTACCAGCCCATTGAGCTTTTAGATTCCATCAGAGTCTCAAGCTTGTACTGTGCTGTAACAACGGATTTTCTCTTTTATTCGTTAAAATTCTTAGCTGATAATTTTATAGCTCTGGAAGCTTTTTTGGATGAGCCACACTAAATTCCTCTAGTAATATTTCTAAAAGTTTGTCTTTGGGTGCTCCTCTTCACCTCCTCATTGCTCATCGGTATTGCTCTCAAATTCACAAAGCTAAAGCCCTGTGTCTCTCTTCTGCCATTTAGTGGCATTGACAGGACCCCATGTCAAAGTTTTCTATTTGTTCTCATGGAGCTACTCTGATGATTTTTTCCTTCCCTGGAACTTCGCTCACAGCAAGATGTATCTCTAAAAGAAAAAGAACCAAAACCCCAAAGAAGACATCCTACAACAACACAGTTTTGGTTCCCACTACTGCCTAGGAGCTTGGGTGAGCCCAGCATGGGAGGATATTGCCCTACAGAGCTTCTCTGAACCCCTTTGAAGAGCTGAGGCTTTGTCCCCGGCATGTGATGGCTGATGTGGTTATTGCGGTCTGATCATGCAAAAGGAAGGCAAAGCACCACCTCACACTCTGCTAAACACCCCAAAAGTTTAACCTTGCAAAATGAGAGTCCTCACCTCCATGCTGGCCAGTTCTTCGGCAGGGCTGAGGCTGTAGATAGGGTTGGCTCTGCTGGACTGGAGCTTGATGAGCAGCAGCAAGAGGAAGCCATAGAAAAATGAGCCCTTAGTGTCCATGGCACTGCCTTTACTGGGAATAGGGAAGTTCAAGCTGTTTCTTCTGAGATGTCCCTTCAAGTCTCTCTCTTCCTTCTGTCGCCTCTCTTCTGAAGCTTGTCTTTTATACTCTTTGGGTGATCCCTGCTTCGTAGCTTATCAATGGGTTTATCTTGGGCACATTCCAGTCCCACTGTAGGCATGCAGTTCTGTCAAGGGAAGATTCCCATTATTAGCTGTCATTAGGCAGCAGCTGCTATTGCTGAGGAATGTATGTCACAAGTCAGTGATTTCATGTCACTCCCCCTCCTCTAGATACCAGGCGCTGTGATTACATAGTCCAGTTGGAAATTCTTAGCAATTCTCTTTCAAGAGACCCCTATGGTCAGATTTACAGAGATGGGAAACAATCATGAAACTGCTCTAAACTTTGCTCAGTTAGAAGATTTCCATAAGGAAATTGCCTTTTACGGGGGAGACAACAGGTTTTCAGATGAGTATTTGGTGAAGAGTCAAGAATGAAGATAAGTCGACTTTTAAGACACCTAAAGTATTGTGCACGCTTTCCTTCTATATATGGAAATGCTTGGCCACCACATACCACAGAGTGTGCTGAAAATCCCAGATTTGGGCCACTACTCTTTTCCCATTACTATTGAGGTGATTTCACCATTGAGGCTTTGTATTTCTGTGTTACCAACAAGAGCAGCACCTCGATCTGCACCTCAGTGCAGACTGACTGTGGGGACAGCGAGTGCCACCAGCCCTCTGCGACAATCGGCTTCGGCACCACTGGAAAACACTAGTGTTTATTAACAGCCAAATGTTTAAATAGTGGGATTTCTTTAAGCGTCGATGGTAAGGCTTGACCCTGCATCAATAACATTTAAAAAACAGGCAGCCAGATTCAGCAATAATCTTTATACAAGAAAGAAACTTGCTCAATGAGAACTTAAATAGATGGCTTTTGGTGTTATTCAGACAAGTACCAGAATCTGTCCCAAAGGAAGACTGGATGAATTTGTGTATATGTGTGTTTTGTGAGGAGTTAAAAATCTTTAATTTAATATATTAAAAACAAAAAGTATTTATTTGTTTCTTTAAGTGCTGAATGTCTTAAAATTAGCTAGAAGCTGCCTATTCTTAACTGAGAAATTACAAAAGTACAGAATTGCTTCAAATTCCTCTTCCATTGGTTTCTTTGTGCATATAGTACAACTTAAAATTAATCTTTTTACAGAAATGCAAGAGACTTCTAAATCATGAAGCATTGGTTTTTCTTGAATTTTCCTAATGTTTCTCTTTACTTTAAATTGAAACAGTAGCAAATGTATGAGTAAGTTGAATGTCAGTCTAGTAATAATTTGTTGACTCTTCATACGAACTTCGATCTTGAAAGAATCTCCTGAGTACACTTTCAAAATAATAATAGAATGATAAAGTATTTCCCGTGTCTTAAATCTCTAACATGTTGTTTATGTACAAACATGTGCACATACTGTTCACATGATCAGCTACCAAAATTATACTAGAACGGACATTCTCAAGGTTGTGAAGTCATGCTCAAATGCTACTTTTTCCTAATATAGCCCGAAGTCAGCCCAATTCTATGCATGTTCTGATGAAGCCCTTTATTATAAGAGCTCTCTCTATTTTTCCTCATTGCTTTATTTTTTCAGAACATAGAGGCAATACTAGGTTTTTGTATTATTGTGTGCTCCAACACTTTCTTATTTTGTGCTTTTAAAAAAGAACTAAGATCCTGATAGCTTCTTCTTTTAAATTAATTTCTGCAATGTCTGTATAATTCATTAATTAGTAACAAGTATTCTCTTCCTGCTACTTTGGTATGTATATGTTTGCTTGTGCCAAGTTGTAACTGTTTTGTAAACAGCAAAAGTGGTAGAAGATAAACAAGAATTATTTGTTCATTTTGAGTGTTCAATTTAAGATAATTAGAATCTGTTATTGTATTTTTTGTTTCTTTCCTTTCACACTCTCACTCACTAAGTATTCTCAAGTGCTCTCTCTATACAAAAACATTTTGTAGCTTGCTCTGAGTTTTCTTTTGTGTCAGTTTTTTTTTTTGGGTTTTTTTTTGGTTTTTTTTTGTACAGCAGCCCCTGGGACACAAACCTAGCAGCAAAAAATTGAGAGACACAGTATTTATCTCAGATGTGAAATATTTTGCTTTGAATGACATGTCCCTGTGAAACAATCTAATTTTCCAGGATTTTAGTCATTAAGTCGGACCCTGAGATACTGTGTTCTTTACTGGTTTGTTCCTTTTCATCTTCTGTGTTCCATGGCAGATAAATGAGATGCAGCAGCATGACTTCAGCCTCAGCAGTACTTTTCTAAGACAGGGAGCTTTTGTGCTCTATTTCATGTACAATGTAGTGAAGTGTAGAGATGGGATAAAATGGCTGCCTGTCACAGTAGCTGTTGTATTTTCACTTACCCAAATTCTGCCCTCAATTGTCCATCTTGCAGTTCTGCCAAAGCAAATGGAGTGTGAAATGTCAGAACTCAACTCATCACTGTTGAAGCTAAAAACTCATTTCTTTGTTTTTCTCAGTGTCATCACCTTGGTAAATTAATATGAACTTTAGGCTTTATAGCCCAGCAGTGAAGAGTCAAGATCTAGGCATTGCCCATGCTCAGCTGGGCATTTCCCTAGTAAAATGTCTGCCTTAACAGGGCAGCAGGTTCTTCTAAAAACTTTACTGTGACTGGTTTTAGGGCTGGGAATCTGGCACATTTTCTCCGCATCCCAGGGTATGCGATGGGAGGTATGGGGACACAAGGCTCCATTAGAGCAGCTCTGGTTGCTCAGATCAGAGAGAGAGAGCACCAAGGGTGCTGCTGGCAGCCTGTGTGTGGATCCTGGGATGAGGAGGATGGACAGAGGTCAGCTGAGGTCCCATTGCCCCTTCCCCAGCAAGATGATTCTATGTCCTTGTTTTTCAACAAAGGACATAGAATCAGCTTTTCAACTTGTAAAGCTAAGGACCGTAAACCTTGGGGTTGGTGCCATGTGGGTTCCATCTGCTGATGGATAGACCTGCCCATCCAGTGATGTCCATTCTCCTACTGCCATTCTGTGCTGAAGAGTGTGAGCTTGTTGTACAGAGTCCCCTGTTCTGAGGAAGAGGCTGGATTTGTATTTCTTTAGTCTCCCAGTGACAAAACCTTTGACAAAGCTATGCCACACCTCACACAGGCCCTCTTTCTCTGCACTTTAGTTAGATTGAGAAGGAAATTAAGAGATCAGGCCATCAGACATCAAAACAGGAATGTAAAACTGTCTGGAGTGGCCATACTGCAATTAAGTGGTGCCTCACTTTTTCCAAGGGGAGAAATAAATTTTCATCCTAAACACGGATTGTTTCTCCTCGTGCTCGGGATATATTGTCTCTGTATTGCAGCTGCCCCTTCCTTTGCTGGACTTCCCAGGCTCAGTGCAGGCTGCAGGGAGCCACGGGCAGGAGGGGGGAGCCCGGCGGGGCCGACGCTCGGCGTGCGGGGCCATTGGCGTCTGTCCCGGGTGCTGAAGCCCTCGTGGCCCTTCGCCTGCACCGGCAGCCGCTGCCAGGTGTATTTTAAAAGCGATAGAGCCCCTCTGTCCTTAGAGGTCCCCCCATGCCGGTCTGCCGTGCCAAGCCTGGCACTGGTACCAGCGGCTTAGCCCACGGCACAGGGGCGTTTGTAGGACACTACCTGGAGTTAACCCCGAGCCCCAGTGCCCACCTCCGGGGAGGATTCTCTGGTATCGGCAGTGAAGCCATCGGGAAAGGCATCCCAGCTCACTGCCATGGTCCCAGAGCTGGCAGCGGTGCCTGGCAGTGCCACTTCAGTACAGCGTGGAGGGTTACTGACAGTCCTGGAAGGATGCAACCACCATCCTTCCTGCTGCTGTGACCCTCCAGCAAAAGACTTGTCCAGAATGGGTGGGATGTTCTGGCCAGAGTCAGGGCTGAGCCCTTAGAGCAGGGGGAGAGGAGCGCTCTAGGGGGGATTTCTGTATCTTCTGACCATTTGCTAAACCGTGACCGAAAAAAACCCCAAAACACCCAAACCACTCAAAAAAGGCAAGGTAGGCTTTGTAAAAAGTTTATTGCTCCGGGGGACTGGCAGGTCCGAGGGCAGCCTGGTGGTGTGGCTGCTGAACGCCGGCCTGGAGACTCAGGAAGCTCTTGGGAGCCGGTCCCGGCTTCAGCTTCTCCATATGCTCCAGAAACCTGTGAAAGAAGCACAGAGAGCTGCGGGGGAAGCCGCTCCGCGGCTTTCAGCCGGGGACAGCGGCAGCTCCCGGCGGCTGCCCCGGCCTGTTGGTCGCATCCCAGCCCTGTCTGCACGTCGGTCCTCTCCATCCTCATCCCAAAGCAGCAGGAGAAGTGCCTCCGTCTGAGGGAGGACAGGCGGCTCCTCCACTGGCTCTATCCGTCCGCCGGCTGGGGAGGTCTGGGGCCAGGACCGGAGTCCCCGCCCGGCCGCTCTCATCCCTCGGGAGCTCCCACTCCAACCGCCGTCCTCAGCCCCGGCCACCGGCTCGTCTCCCAGGTTCCGTTCCCCTTCCTCTTCCCGAAGCCGCCGCAGCGACTCCAGGAAGTCTTGCAGAGGCGGGTAGAGGAGGGATAGGGAGCCCCGCTCCTGTCGCTTCGCCCCGGCGAGACGGGTGCGAGTGGCCTCCCTGGGAGCCCCGGCTCCGGTGTCTGCAGGGAGCGCAGCTCAGCACTGAGCTCCTCACCGGCCGCCAGCTCTCCTGCACACGGCATAACGAGCTGCAGCAGCGAGGCCCCTGTCTTGGTTTGAAAGACAGGTGTCAGTCAAGGAAGGCGGGAGCCTCCCCTGAAATGGAAAATGCAACTCCCTTCCCTCCGAATTATTAGAATTTT
>VXAC01006913.1:389011-427725 GCA_013399225.1 Rhipidura dahli | reverse complement strand
GTTTTCTTAAGCACCCAGCAATTTGTTTCCCCAGCAACATACATGGGAAAAAATTCCTCCAGGGAAAAGAGAACAGAAAAGGAAAACTTCCAAACCCCAACCCCAGCAGAGAGCCGGGAGCTGCATCCTATCCCCCCTATCCCTATCCCTATCCCTATCCCTATCCCTATCCCTATCCCTATCCCTATCCCATCATTATCTCTATACTGTATTGCTTCCTTGCCCTTGGATGCCTCTCCTTATTTCCCCAATCTGCCCCCCGGGGGTAGCTCAGCCGTAGTGCTGCACTGTACCTTCTGGCTTCGATAAGAGAACTGGTTGCAACTGCCCCCACAAGTCATCCTCCAGGAGCTGTGGGTCTTCTGAGTGCAGCAACTGCTCCAGAGGGAGAGATTAGCCCTTAGTCATCTCCCCTCCTGGCAGCACCTATTTTCCCAGTGATTTCCTCTCCCTCCGCTCTCCATCACTGTTAGGTAGGAGTTGATGCAGTGAAAGAACCTTGCACTTTCAGCCTGTTTGCTCTGTCTCAGATACACAGGAGCTGAGAGCTCGGTTGATTTCCCCTCCCAGGGAGATGAAGGATGGTTCATTTCTCTGTGGTTGAGCCAAGTAGGAGGAATTGAAAATGTTCATCTGTCTGCATCAGTTCTTGGAATAACAGCTTTTTCTTCTCTGTATACAAATTTTTGTGCTATGTGAGTAGACCATGTCCTGAGACTTGAATTTAGGAGATTTTCCGTCTTTGAATGTTCTTCTGATGATGGTTCTCTGGCATTGTTACCAAACCCTTACCTTTGTAACCCTTTCTTTTGTATAGAGGCAGAACAGCAGATAGGGTCCTTTCATTCACCACCTGGGTAACATTGAAGCAATTTCACTAAGCCTCTGCCTTCTGCCCTCTTCATTTGCTTAGAATGGAAGCAAACCAGCAATATCAACTGATGTGGGACAGTGATTTTTGCATCCAGCTGTTTTAACAGCTGGCAAGTCGGTTTGTTTAAAGCAACACAGCAAAGAAGAACCTGGCAGAGAAAAGGGATGTGTGCTTTGAAAGCACAGTACCTGGATGAAGGAAGATCATGTCACGTGAAAGGGTTATTGATGATAGAGAACTAAGGCAGGTCTGGGTGAGGATGTGCATTATCCTCAATTTTGTGTGTACTGACGACAGACAGGAGTGGAAAGGGATAAAGCAGTGAGACTGAACAGGATCTGTGTGATGATCAGTGGGAGTAAATACAACTGGGCCTCTGTTAATAAGTTAGCTTGAAGTGAGTCTTGGATGAGACCAAATCTTGATTGCTGCCTAGCATCACTTAAAATCAGGTACCCCAAAAGCACACATATTTAAGAAAGATATCTCTATGTTTCTTTCCATGTAGGAGTACTTTTATTGGAGGCTTTTCTCCTCAGCAACTTCTGTAACCCATGTCTGTAAATTCATGCACTGCTGCTTAGCAAAGATGGAAATGGTACACTTAGAGATGAGCTTCCCCCATCTGACTGGCATCCTCACTTCAAAGCTTAGCTTTGATTATTTAAATGCTAATAGAACTCAGCAAATTACCTGAAGTACAAACACACCTGGCTTCAGTCCTGAGGATCTAATTATAGAGCCTTTTATGTGAAATAAATTGTTCTTGCTTTCAGAAAAGTGCCTTTTTAAAATGCCAGGTGATGGGATGGCACATTACCAGCTCGACCTCTCTAATTGCAACTCTTATCTGTTTCTTATTCATCTTCTGTAAGATTCTGTTCACAAGTGCTCACAGCTCAGACTTCAACCTCCTCTGACCTCTGTTATTTTTCTGCAAATAAACTTCAGTAGAACTTGTCCTTCACTGGGTTTTCAGTGACATTTCAACATTAAGAAGCCTTTATATCTGTGAGAACATCCCTGCTCTAGAGTTACTGGGCGCTGGGAACAAGCTTTAGACTCAGAATTACTGGAAAGGAGGCTGTAACCTTCCCATTAACACCAGCTGTCACAAGATACTGGCTCTATATTATTTGACACCCTGATGTCCATGGGCTGTGTGGATTAACCTTTCCACCACATGGGCTGCACCTGGGCCAGTCCCGAGGTAGCACACCTGAAGAGGGACTCTAAGAAAGCTGGATGCTTTCTGTTAAGCTCCCCCAAGCAGGGAGGAGCAGGTGTGCTTCTTCTTAGTAAATAGTTGGTGCTAAACCGTGTATAGACTAGCTATTGGTATGGAATTATGCTGGAAGATGAAAGAATGACACAGTTTTCATTCTAAACTTTAATTCTTTATTTGATTGGTGGAAATCTTAATTTTTTTGTGATTTTTTCTTAGGAAAGGAAATACAGAGTGTAATAAATTCATTATGGACTAATCCATCATTGGAGAGCTTGTACTCAGGGCTGTCTATGTAAATGGCAACAAGTATCTGTTCAGGGCATTTTCACAGTTGCTGCTGCTTTGTAATTAAAGTTAACTTAAACAGATTAACTAGCCAACAACATAAGACCAAACCAAAAATGTTTAAAAAAGAAGCCTTCAGCCTTCAGGATATGTTTTTCAATTTTCTTCTCAGTGCTTTGAAATAGCTGGATCCACCTATGGAAGAGTAGGGTGCCTTTGAATTTCCTTCAAAGAAGGGTAGCATTTTTTTGTGGTTAGGTGTTTTTTTTTTGGTTGGTTGGGGGTTTTTGTTTCTTTTTTTTTAATAGGATGAGATATACTACTGAGAAAAATCTGTTTTCCTCTGTCAGTGGCAGATCTTAATGCAGAGTCACTGCTTTCTAGTGATGTCTGCTAAGAGAGCTGTCCTTTGTTCAAATTGTGGATCAGAGACGGGGCTTTGTCTCTTGGTTTCTGTTTACCAGACAGCAGCCCTCTGAAATACTCCTGAGTTCTAGTGTCTAACTGCAAACTAGGGCTCTGTTTCAGAAATGAAATATGAACAAATCACACAGCAAACCTTGAAGCAAATTCGTTACTGTTATGGAAAACAGTTTATTACCTGTGACATAATGAGACTTGTTTATTTATACATTCAGTAAACAGACAGTACAAATGTAGTTTTCTGTAATTAATTTTCAGATAGATGTTCACAAACAACTACGCTGATATGAACAGGCAGTACAGCAAAGGTGTGTTCTGTTGGCCAAGTATGTCAGGGTGGCTGCATTTGCTCAGTACATCATGTAGTAGATGGATTGGTGAGACCAATGTGAAAAAGAGCTGGATAGCTCACTGAAAGGCAAGAGGTGCTTTGAAACCCCGAAGTCAGTCCTGTCAATAAAGAAGAGGAATAAGTAATAGAAAGAGAATTGTACAGGATTTCACACATGGAAGTTAAATGATTTCTTACTGTTCTAGTGGCAGATTTAGCTCCACTGTTCTGCTTAGAGTTTGTTTGGATTGAAACACCTATCCCTGGGGAGCTGGTGAAAATCCTCTCTGATCTTCTAAGACAAGATGAAATGCTTACAGCTGACTCAGAGGGAGGAGGAAAAGCAGGTAAAGCAGAGGTGTGGCATTCACTGGTTTTAAGTCTATATCTGAAGACAGTGAATTCTGAGGGAGATAAAATAGTAAACTGTGTTTGTGATAGGAGGGTAAAAGTTACTTTAAAGCACCATTTCCTTGAAGTTGAATTAACTCTGCTCTTTTGCATATTTCTACAAGCTATACATGAATACACAGACCAGCAGCCTCTGGCTTTTTCTTACCATAGTGAAGAGTCAGCATCCCAGTCCACTCAGTGACCCGATTCTGTCTAGCCTGACACCAAAACAACCCCTGGAGAGGCCCTTTTTCCTTCTGCCTTGGTATCTACGGGATAAACTCAGGAGGTCGCTGAAGAATCTCTGGATTGCACCGTCACCCATGGACATGCTCTCGAGCTGGTCCCTGGTGTTTTGGATCCACTGGAGTTCAGTGTCTTGCTGATCAGAGACACCTGCTGGGATCAGATCATCCTGCTCATGGTCTCTCTCTTCTGAGACCAGGGGATGCTCCAGGTCCTCATCTAACAATTTGGACAGGCTCTAGAAAAAGGGAAGAGTAGAAGGTGGAAAGGGAAGAGAGGAGAAGAGGACTTTTGAGAACTCTCATTATTTCCATATAAGCCATACTCAGTGCTAAGTTTGAGGACATATTTCTGAGCTTCCAGACTGCCAGTTAAGTCTTTCTTGGAACTGGGCATATGGGATAAATTATGAAAAAATTGAAAAAGGCCTGATAAATGTGAATAAGGAACAAGAAAAAATAGTTGATATCTAAGAGAATTAATGCAATGGCAGGAGACATGCTGAAATTGGTTCTGAAGGATTATGTTATACATTTCTTTATGCAGGTTATTTGATATGTGGCAATGCCAGGTCCCTAGTGCAGTAAATGAAATGTGTTTTATAATGACTTGGAATTCCTGCACAAACAAATACACATAGGTACACATACACACTTTCTCTTTTTCTTATATTCTACAGCTGGTAGTCCCAAGCAGGGGCTGCATTGGAGCACAGCTGAGCTGAGGAGGAGATCCTGCAGGTACAACCCCTTAATTCCTTTTTCAGCCAAAACCAGGGGCTTCAGGGAGGAGCATGCAGGTGACTGCTCTAGGGCTTTAGATCACACTCCTTCCAGAATAATTTCTTTTACTCCAAAAGCTTATTGCTTCACTCAGTCACAGGATGACCCTAAATGTACAATCCCCTGATTGAACCCACAGGAAAACCCCCCAGACATTTTCCTTTCAATTGCCTCATGTGATTAGAAATTAAATCCAGTGATCAATGACTTTAGTTTCCTCCGTTTAATAAATCTGTGTCTGCCCATCTCGGCATTCCTGCTGTTACGATGTCTCTTTAAACTGGGGTTGGAAGAAACAGAGTTCATCTGACGTGTCTAATTCCTAAAGAAGCATCAGCTTCTTTCAGCTCTATTGAGCAGCCAGTCACTTACCTGTAAGCTGGAAATGGATCTGGCCTCTGCCTGGTTTTGACTGACAATAAGCAGCAGAAAGAATCCAGGGCAAAAAAGAAGTTTAAGATTCATGTTTGGGGTCTCTGATTCCTCTTCCCTTAAGTCTCTTCAGTTCAATGTTGCTCTGTGTCTCCAGCTATCAGCATTTATATCTTCCTCCAACCCCTCCCAAGTCTACCTTTTGAACTCCTGCTAGTGCAAGGATTGGTTTGAGGTTTTGATATGTTTTCATCGACCTAGGAGGAGGAGGAGGAGGAGGAGGAGGCGGAGGAAGAGGAGGGAGGAAGTAATTCTCTTTTCTGGTGGTGAATTAAAGGAGCATTTTCCACTTAGGCAATGTCTGCTGTCTTGGTGCCACTGATGTACATGAGTGGGAACAGCTCAGTGTTCCTTGGGCTTGCTGCTAAACCTTTCTTTTTCATTCAGAGAAAAATAATTGTGAGAGAACTATAAAGTGAGACAGGAAGTGAATGGTATCCATGACACGATTCACCTGGCTCCTTTGTCACTGTGAAGCACCAAACCAGAGAGATGGGCTAAGAAAACATGCTGTGTAAGAAATGAGTGTTACTGCATAATAATATGATATTATAACATAATAATATAACTTATTAATATGATGTCACTGACTTAAGAGATGAAAGAGTGTGATTTGAAGAAGAAGGGAAAACGAAGTATGAAAAATATGACAAGTTGCAATAGTTACCAGCCTGAATGACTGTGAGTGTGGCCAAAACAAGGCTGACATGCACAGACAACTTCTACAAGGCTTAAGTTGAGGAAGAAATTCTTCTTTCCCTGGATCCAACTTGAAATAGTTCCTTTATGTGATCTTTCTCAGTCTATTGTGCACAATTTATATTAAATCTGCCATCAGTCTGAAAGGAAGAACAGGCTTGAAATTTGGCTTCACTGAAAAATTGAAATGTTCCTGAGTATGCAATAATACATCTTGTTCTTTCAAGGCCTTTTTGCACACATGTGATGCACAGTTAAAGGCCATCAAGCTGGATCTACATAGAGGAAATGGAAATTAAGGACCAGCTGGCATTTTTCATCTGATATTTGAGTTACTGAAAGCTTGCAAACCAGTTTCCAGTATCAACTTGTTGGTCCTGGAAGCTTGGAAAAAGGAATTCTGTGGTATGCCAGCAGGTTTAATGTTTTCAGTGGTTTTTTCATGTGCAGATCACTTTAAGGCATAATTTTAGGTGTCTCTAGAAATGGGTGTTGTAAGGAGACATCTTATAAACATACCTCTGTGATAGGGAAGGATGATGTTATTATATTTTTGGGAATTTTTTTTTTTTTGGTTGATGCTGGTGAAAACCACATTTGATATGAATCTTATTAGTAAGTGAAATCATCATCCCAGAGGTTTGAGGTGTGTACTTTGCAGGGCAACAACACAGTAAGAAAAGGTCAGGGCAGTTTCAGGTTCATCTTTTCTCTTCTGCAAAAGCCTAGGATTGTTTTGTTGCTTTGATTGGCTTATCACAGGTTGGCATAATGTGGATAATAAATCTTCTGGACCGCAAGATCTCTGAAGTTGTTTTGGGGTTCTGCTGAATTGTCTCTCTGGTTACTGTTGGACATTTCATACACTAGCACAGTCCTCATCTATGACTATGCTGGTAAAAGAATAATTAATGCTGGACAGGACTTCTAGAGGTCTGTGGTGCAATCTTGTGCTAGAGCAGAGCCAACTTAGATGAAATTTCTCAATGTGTTGTCAAGTTGAATTTTGAAAACCTTCAAGAAACAATGATTTACTAATACCTACTTGGAATTTTTCCTGTTGCCATTTGTGTCATTGCCTCTCATCCTAATGGATTGCAGCTGAATGCTGTCCATAAGCACAACAAAAGGATGTTCCATCTCCCCAAACAATGACATTCTATGTGATTGTGTTTCAGAGAGTGTTGCATAACCCAGACAGCAAGGAAAGCTTAGGTCCAGGTAGCCCACAGCTGCCTTCAGAGTCAGATTTGGTGCAGTGGCAAGAAATAGTTAGAAACAGAAAGCCATCCAGCAAATGTCTCTGCTTTACATTCCAGATCTTCTCAGGGCCCAGACTAGCATCAAACTCAGTGTCGGAATGTTCACAGAGATATATTATTGAGGTGGTGCAGCTAAGATGGAGACTTCAGCACAATCATCAGCCTATAAGAAGGGAGGAACCCCTGAGGACAGTAGAAAATATTTGGAGGTAGGAGATGGCTTTGTGTCCCTTTTTGAAGTGTTCCTTTGTACAGTAAGTCCTTCATATAGGGTGGAAGGAAGTATCAAGAAGGCAGCAGGTTGATGTGTGTTGCTCATCTCCAACAATAAATTGTTCCCCAGCTTCCTGAGATATTTCTCCTGTATCATCAGAAATCTGATTAAAGAGTAGGATTAGGACAAACTATTCCTCTGGGGATATCCCTGCCCCATCCTGTGAGGAAGTCGAGCTCTGAAACCAATAGTACATCAACTAGGCTTAGGTAGGTATCATTAGAGCACAGCTGCAGTAACTCATCTTCCTCCTTCCTAGCTCAGTGACCCCTTTAGCCTTCCTCTCTTTCCCAACTGCTCCAGCCAACATTCCTTGGCTGGCTGAAAGGGCAGTGACGTGTCTGCAGTGCTTTCATCACAGTGGAATCGCTGAGTCCATGAGGGAAGCTGGCACCAGTAGCCCCTCACTGAGACATTAACATTTAGCTGTGGTCTCCAAGCATTTGCCTGGTGTCCCCCTCCCCTGCCCTCCCCCGAGGGGGCTGGAGCTGGACTGTGCAGGCTCAGTGCATGGTGTCACCGTGAGCCCAGGCCTGGCTAGTCAGTGCCCAGCTGCAGGAGCTCTCTGTGCTCTTGTGGCACTTCCCTGCCTTCGCCTTTGGTGATGGGCTGACAGCAGGGCCCAGCTGCAGGAGGGCACACAGGGGATCTGCAGCAGAAGTTCTCCATCCTGGGAAGGGACTGAGCACAGAGACTGAGCTCACTCACCTGGGGTACAGCTGGCATGTACTGGCTACATCTGCTCCAGCACAATCCAGAGGAGAGTTGGGTCCCTGCCTTAGGGATGGCTGGGACTGGGAGGACCTGGTGTCTGAGATAGCCCATCCCTGGGGAATAAACCAAGCCTTCACTATCAGGTAACTCAGAAAAAACTTCTCCTGTGGGCTGGTCATCCCATATGGCCATTACACACTGTCCTGTGTCCTCTTCCTGTCTGACAGGACCTTCTGTGGGACGGTAAAGGCCAGTAAAGGGACCGAGTCAGTGCTGGCACTACTCTGCTCTGGGGTCCCGAGGATGTATTTGCCTTTGATCTGTTCTGTACTCACTAATTAATGCTCACTGATCTCTATGAATGGATGAAGAGGGAATGTTTTCCTCTCTAGCCCTTTGGCATAAGGAGGGGCCAAAACCACCTGAGGACTAGGGGGGCAGCAGGCTGGCATTTAGTAGCAGGTTGTAGGTAGTTCTGGAGCACTGGATTTTGATGGCAAAATTTTAATTTTAGGTTTATTAGGCGCATTTATCACATTCCTCTGATGCTAATGAAGCCCAACAGGGAAGCTGCAGGGAGGGAGGGGAGAGCCTAACATGAATCCAAAATGGATCCTCAAACAATCTGGAAACAAGCTGAGGAATTTAGAGCAATGGCACCAGACCCTGGTGAGAGGCAGAGACCTAACGAAGTACTCATGTTCCATAAATCCTCACCTGAAACTTTTTTTGGCTAAGCTTCATCTCTAGCAAAATGAACAGCCTCTGTTCATCTTGTTTTGGAAAGGTGGGAATGTCTACATGGGTAAATAGATACACTCCAGCTGAAACATGGATTAGCTGTGGTTCTAAGCCATGTAGGTCTTTCTAGTCCTGTGGCAGCCATTCTTGCTTCCCCATGATCTTTAAGCTGGATCTCAGAAATTCATAGGCTAATCTTGCACTAAACTGCTCAGAATCCAAGTTTTTCATTCTCTGTGTTTTATGAGACACCCTTGGTGTTTGAACTGACATGTTATTGCCTTACTCTATAAAGGCTGGACTTTCAGTGGGAGCAGCTGCATGCAGGAAAGTTGTGGTGTTGGTCTGTACTTCCTAACCTCTGACAGGAGAGAGAAAGAGAGCCCTTTGTGGGCAGCATGGATATGACATATCCCCAGTTGTTTTGAGCTGGGACATTTACCCAGCCCAACTAGAAGGTCCCTCCTGTGAGAGCCCATCTGGGCTCTTCACTTGGTTACTGAGGTGTGTGGTGACCTCTCCTGGCGAGTGGAGAACATGCCTCAAGTTCGAGAGCAACTTCTGCTTAAAACAGAGAAAACAGACCGGACGTTGAGAGGTTTCAATAAAATGATTACTTCATAATCAAAAACATGGCACGTGCACTACAACAAGGGGCTGAGTGTCTCTTTTTCAGGGTTTAGCCATGGAAATGAGTGTGGCTGGTCATGTCTTGGGAAGACCCATGGTATGTGTGTGGTATATGAATGGTTGTGCTGATATTTAAAAGTTTGAGTGTCATATGAATGGCTGAGTTTAGTTCAACACTAGATATGTTGATCTGGACTCTCATACTGGGTTTTGCGGAGTGTAAGTTTGTATAAGAAGAGATGGGTGTAGGAGGACATTTCTTAAGCAATTTGTCTGGGATAACACTTTCCAGGTTTTTCTTTGCAACTCAGCTCATCCTGGCATAGGTGGGAATAGTGTCACCAGTGCCCATTGATCAAGGTTTTCTTGCCAAGCAGCCAAATCAAGGGGCAAGAGGTCACACTATCCCATTGTGCTATTTATTGCTGCATGCCATTTGTCAGTGTGGAGCGTGCAGAAGGAGAAGCCATTTCTAGAAATGGCTAAACAGCTACAGGAATGAAATGGCACCTGTCCTAGAGGTTGCAGTGGTTGTTTACTTCCCTTCTCCCTCCCCTAACAGACTGGTCATGAACCTAAAAATAACCTAACTAAAAATGTGGTCATTACATAAAGCCTGTCCTCCACAAAACCCCCAGCAGATTTTGTTCAGCCTATGAGAGTTGCACTGCACATAATCTCAATTTTGTATTCCCGGAGTAGGATCCCAGTTGTCTATTAGTGTTGACATATCTCAGATTTGTGGACTTTGCCTGACTAGAGAGTGGTGTAGGTTGGTCCCTGTGTTTTGAGAACAGGAAAGCTACCCTGGTTTTTGTTTGGGATTCATGCATGTATTCTTCTTTTTCCTGCTAACATTTATGGTCCTTTTGATCAATGCTTCTCGTCAGTTCAGGTACAACTGCACACTTGTGTGTACCCACACTTGCTTATTGTGATTAGAAGGCAAATCCTTCATATCAAGCATTGCAAGCAGTTGGTTGTCCCAGGGCAGCCATTCTGGAATTCTGCAGTGGATGCATATTAGACTGCAAGTGAACAGAGAGCCCCTTCTTGCCTTGGGTGGGTGAGCAGCAGTGGGAAGGATGCAGCTTCATCCAGAGCTTAGAAAAGCTGCGCTCTCTCAGCAACTCAGTGTGGCTGTGGTGGCTCTTATCACCCACTGTTCTTGATTTGACAACCCTTCTTTGTTTTCCCAGAAAATACTCACTGTGTTTGCCAAGCTTCTGGAAATAGCTGCAGCCTTTTGTGGTGGAGGGTGCTATGGCTGTGGGCCCGAGGGGCAGGATATTTTAGCTGTTGCTTCTCAGCACAGCGTGATGGGCAAGCAGCCTTTCAAAAACTAACACTCCTAAAGCTGTGATAAGGTGCTCAGGCTACAGGGCTGGAGGCTGTGTTCATGCTTGAGATAAAGTCCACTGTCAGCACCACATTCACACCTCCCCTGTCACACTAGGCACCCCATGGTCCTGCCATTCCCACCAGTCACTTGCTGCAGAGTCTCAGCATGGGAGGATCAGACCCTGTGCTGCTGTCACCAGGGGCTGCGCAGTTTCATGTACCCTTGTGGTGACATTGAGGGAATTAGAGGGAATACTGTGGGGTGGTAGAGATTTGTCACCAAGGATTGTCACCCAGAACTTTGGACTCAACCATTTTCCCTTGGGATGCACTGTCTGAATAAAAGAGGAATGGGTGGAGTAGTGTTTGCCAGGTGTGAGCTGGGGGATGTACAGTGCCATAGCTGCTTCCCCGTGTAGGTGCAAACACCAAATGCATTCTCTGAAACAACAGAAATCGGGGGCAGGCAGTTACACTTGCCTGTAGATGCTGAGGAAAGCAATGATTCCTCCCAAGTTACTTACAGTCTCACTCTGTAAAAGTTACTTTGGAGTAAGTAAATTGTTTAGTGTCTATGGGCTGGAAGAGTTTTCTGGAATTACAGAAATTCATTTAATTAATTTACAGCCACAAAAGACATTTGTATTAAGCAACCAAATGCCACTAGAAAATGGAAGCTTTTGCGGCTGTGCCAAAAGAATCATTCCTGTAATCAAGGGAGTTTAATCACTGCAAAACCCAGAGTTTAAACCAGTACTTCAGGATGAGGACCAGTTCAAAAGCTTCCACCTACACGTGTGATGTCACCTTCAGCTCACAAAAGTGCTTCTTTGTAATGACAAGGTGTGTCATTCCCACACTTTCAATGAACTTATATGGATAGGGAAATGAACAGAAGTTTTCGCCAAAGTTCTCTGTTGACCAAGTCATTGGAGAATTAAGGTTGCTACTTAAGTTAATATGACTGTTAACCCAATTGGGAAGCCAAGAAACTGGTTGCTGTCGACCAGGTACAGCTGCAGTTCTCTCTCCCTCTCTTGAGGTGTTTCAGTCCAAAGCTTGAGAGATTTTCAACCTATATGGGACTAAACTCTCTACTATAACTGTTACAGCTCTATGGCTGCAGGGAAGGCTTTGGCTCTTAGCACAAATAAAACCATTGGCGTACAGCTTCCAATGAGCACAGTCAGCTTCATGTGTGCCAGTCAGCCAGTAGCATTTTTATAGTTTGTTTGTACTCACTGAAGCAGTCAGGCTTGAGTTGCAGCTGTGCGTGGAGGGGTTGTTCAGTGTGTCTGTGTGTGTGCCTGACAGGCTGTAGGAAATGTTGGGCTCATTTTCCTCCATGGCTTGTTAAAAGGGGGCCTCTGATGCCACCCTTGAGCCAGAACTTAAACAAACCATGTAACATTGTTGTGCCCCTCTGCAGTGAATAAAATGTCCAAATTTAAGTTTGATCTGTGTCTCTAGTCTAAACTTCCTGATCATGGGAACAATTTATTCTGTGTATCCATTCACTCTATCCCCCAAGACTGGGTTCTATCTGCTCTGCTTTTAAAGTTGGATGGGAAAGCTATGCGAGAATAAGCAGTAATGGAAAGGTAGGGTGAGAATACAGCCACAATCTGCTTTTTACAGAAAATAGTGATTCAGTGCTTTCTGAAACATGGGAGAACCCTCCAAAGAGCCTTCATTTGAGCACTCAAAACCCATCTTTGAGAAAAACTTCTTTGTGAACAGTTGCCTATGCCTTAAATTTCTTAACTGTGTTTACTTAAAACCCATCAGTACGGGTTGCAGATAGAGGCCACAGAACCTCAGAGACAGAAAATGTTTTTAGTATCCCTTTCCTGCTGGAGATTCTTCACATAATTTCTGTGTTGTTTAACCAAGAGGATTTGTTTTACCCTGTCACCTCCCCAAGGATAACAGGACATGTTTTGCGTAGTGTTGAAGTGTGAAGCCCATTGTGAGCTATGACATCGTATCTCAGGCCAGAGCAGATCAGGAAATGACCAAGAATGTCTAAAATATTGGCCATGGGAAGAATGAACATTCTTTAGCCTAGGTCAGATGCACCTGACAAGTCTAATAGGACAAGGAGATCTTTCACACTTTAGAACATGATGATATTTTAGTGCAGAGAAATGGTTTGTGAGAGGCAGAGGTGAATCAGGGTGCAAATCCTCTAGGTGACACACTAATAAATCAGAGCTGCTCTCACACAGTAAGGAGTAAAGGGAATATGGGCCTGAATAGCTAGACTGCTCCAAATCTGACCTTTATTTAACTTCAGGAGGCTTAAAATGAATTCTGGGTCCCAATTTCCAATCACAGCCAGAACAGTAATTCCCTCCAGATATATCAAAATGACCAGTGAGAAAAGACAGATATATTAATGACCATGGCTTTTTTTAGGGGTGGAAGGGAAGGAAGCTAGTAATAGGAAAAAACCAGCAAACTACATTTTCTAGAAAATTTAATGGTATTTTGCAAATATAAATCATTAAAAATATTGGTTCATAAACTGAATAGTTTCAACTATTTTTAACTGATGTAAACCAGAAGATTAGTCAGTTTAAAAAATAATTTTTTAAAAGGGAGTCAGGGAGCTAAATTATCTGTGAGGTCTTTCTGAGTGGGTTACAAAGCTGAGGGCTTGTTTCGGTCCAGGGTTCTGGGGGTTGATCACTGAAGTCAGAGCCAAGATGAACCTTTGGGTTCATGGACTGGGTCATTTGGACTCATTTTGCCCACAGCACAGAAAACCTTTGTTAAAGTTCAAACAGTCCTGACTCACAGATAAGTCTCATGTTCTCTTGCTGCTGGTTTTGTAGGTAATCTGTTCTCTAAATTACTAGAGAACATTTCTCTCGGTTCATCTCTCACCTTGTAACAAGTACTGAGAGCAAGCTGGCTTAACCTAAGACTTAGCTGCTTTAGTTCTTTTATTATGTAATTGTATAGGGGACAGGATTGACCACTGATTTAAGTATTGCTTTGAGAAGTGGAAATGTGCATGACTTTGATGATCTGGCCTGCAGTCTAAGCAACTGTTTGTATTTC
The DNA here is from genome assembly GCA_013399225.1 of Rhipidura dahli. NCBI lineage: Eukaryota > Metazoa > Chordata > Aves > Passeriformes > Rhipiduridae > Rhipidura > Rhipidura dahli. The sequence continues at coordinate 414,004 of VXAC01006913.1, read as the reverse complement.
TGCCCTGCAAATACGTGTGTGATGCACCCCTGTGGCGTGAAGTGAGGTTGTCGTCTGTGCATCTTTACAGTTGTGGAGGCAAGAATGAATGAGAGCTTTTACAGGTACTCAGTAATTGCCTCATGACCAGAAAGTTTCTACTGGAAGAGAGAGTCTGCATTTAAAACTTTCATACTTCCCCACTGTAACACTGAGTGGCTTTCCAGAGCTATTTTTCACACATCCCTAATCATTACACCACTGTACTTTAAACCTCAGAACAGATCTCTGCTTGTACAGGTCTCCTTAGCTTAGCTTCAAAGCAAGTACCTTCACTGAGAAAAGGGAAGGTCCCGACCCTCCAGGCTGAGGTTTTCTAGGCCCAGTGCCCACCAATTTGTTCCCTAGTGATCCCGCCAGCCTGAGGCTGTGAAGCACAAGTGTTGCTGAGCCACGTGTGGAAGGCAGAAAGCTCAGAAGGCAGGAATTCCTGGAGCAGCAAGAGGAGGGAGGCATGACAGGAAGAGGAGGCTGATACTTTGCTGAAGAGCCCCTCACTGCAAGAATCCTGGCTCCAGATTCCCTTATCCGGGAGCGCCGGGTGGTGGGTCCTGTCGACACGTCTGCCTCGCGTCCTGCTCCACACTCACCGCCTGCAGATACAGAGTGGCTTGAACAAGTTCCAGTGCTCCATCCCTGAGCTTCCCAGGACCCTTACATGCAGCACCCTCGGGCAGCCAGGTGACATCACTGCCAAATGCCATGTAGGCACTTCCTGTGTCACATTCCTGACTGGAGAGCCTCTTGCCAAGTCCTTGTCATTCTACACAGTCTTCTTAGGAACAAATGGTCTAATTTTAACCCGCCTGCCACAAACACCTTCCTGAAATAAGTTCTCTCCTGCCTTGTGCTTCAGAGTTTAAAAACAAAATCCCTCATCCTTAGGGTCCAGAGCTAAGGCCTGTAAGCCCTAGGAGGGACCAAGAGCCTGTGCCAGAAACTGCTGTCACTGTTAGACCTATACTGAGCTGTGAGGATAGGAATGTTCCACAGAGGCACACTCAGGTGATGCACATCACAAAGTTGCATGGATCTGATCCAATCTGAATGAGTTGTTCTCTATTTTAAGGACATTGCAATAGAAAGAACTTGTTGTTTCTGGACTGGCTGCAGCCAGACATGACATTGAAAAGTGCAGTAAATGGGCTGAGTGTCCTCTGTGGTGTGCCTAGAACAATTGCTCTAATCACTATCCTTTCTTTTTTTGGGGGTCTAACTAGGTGAGCACTGGCCTAGTCAATAAACTGGTTCTGATCCCACAGTGATGTCAGTTCCTATCTGGCTGTGTCCTTGAAGGGCACATGTAGCAGTGACCTGCTTTGAGAACAAGTAAAAAACACTTACAGGAGAAACAGGAATTACTGTGAGATGAGGACAAGGAGCACAATCTCCACAAAATCACTGGGGACTTATGCTCCTGCCTTTTGCTGTTTCCACGGAGGTGAATATGTGAGCTCTTGTACTGAAGGATCAATGCAAGCCTAAACTATTGTTTTTAATTAGCAGTGCGTAAAAAGCCACATCTTTAAAGAACCCTCTAAACAGGAAATGAAAATGTGTTTTCAGGCAGCTGCTGTCTTTATGTTGCCCTCTTGGGAGTGACACGCAGCTCCCTTATGTTCCTTTAGACCAGGTAATTAAGCAACTCCTTGCACCTGCAGGTCAGTTGATCAGATAATGGACTCCCTGCGGTCTCTAGTGCACTACGTCTTAAAGGATAAATAGAAAAAGGCAAAAAGTCCTTGGGGATCTCACCAGATTCTGGCCTGACTTGTCCATGGGGCCTTTTCTGAGCAGAACTGCAAGTAAGGAGCAGCAGCCCCGAGGCTGATCCCCAGGGCTTTGCCAGTGTCACTGTGAGGTGGCACAGCCCCTCCAGGGTGGGAGGCTGTTAGTCACGGCAGCTGCCCAGCTTGCCCCCATTCAGCTGAGGACTAAAACAGTGTTGGCTCACATAAGATGAGTGAAAAGTGGTTGTTGTTACTGGATACTCTGAAGGTCAAACCCGTGGTTCCAGCTGGGCTTTGATGGATGAGAACAAACATGGCAGTAGGGCTTCATGTGCTGTGCATCCCAGCAGGACCTGGAAGCACACCAGCATGGTGGTGGGAGGACAGAAGGGACTTGGAGGACAGAACTTCTCCATTCTGGGTGAGCACCTGAATTAGTCCAACTCCTGCACAGGCTGGCATAGCACTTGTTCTCCTCTATAGCAGGATTGTACAGGATCTTTGAAATGTCACTGGCAAGAATTTTGTCAAACTGATTGATTTCAATGAGCTAGTTTTGTTTCCAGCTTCCCACCCTCCTCTCATTTTGACACATCTTTGTTAGCCAACTTCTTAACACCCTGAGAAGCAGTGCAGAGCCCACAGGTTGGGTAACTTAGTAGTGGGTTTGAGAATAAGGACCAGCTAGAAGCTGACAAATACTCCAGAATATGCATGTGTTGTTTTTTATTTCATTTTATCAATCTGCCTCTCTTTTTCCCGGCACTCTAGTTTCAAGGGCACATGCCCATTTATGCTGTGTCATCAAAGGCTTATTTTGGCCTTTTAGCTTCTCTGCCCTTCTCCATCTCGAGAGGAAATGCTGTGACAGTTGCTTCAGTGATGTTCCCTTTTCCTTCTCCTTCTCCATTTCTCCTTCTCCTTCTTTCTCCTTCTCCTTCTTTCTCCTTCTCCTTCTTTCTCCTTCTCCTTCTTTCTCCTTCTCCTTCTTTCTCCTTCTCCTTTTCTCTTCCTTTCTCCTTCTCCGGCTGTCGCTGCGTGTCCGCGGTCCCGGTTCTGCGGGGGTCCGAAGGATGCTGGAAGAGCTGGGAATGCTGCGGTGTTCGGGCCCGCAGCGACACCTGGCGCCCACTATGGAAAGTGCTGGTTGTTGTTTCGGGAGGACCCCGCTGTGAGGTTTGCACATCTGGTGAGAGGACCCGGACATTTCGAGTTTATTTTCGAGGCTTTGCGTCCCATGTGTCCCAGCAGTATGATTGATGCAGAATGGCTAAAATAGGCCGTATGATCTTTATGGAAATGAGGTGTAACCTTTGACTGGTACTGGAGAAGACTGTGGGGAAACTGTCTTTGCATACAGTCAGACTCAGAAAGGGGCACTTTTATGCCTGGAGGATTTCTCTAGTTGAAGGTATATATCTGTGCCTTTGGCTAGGTTGAAATCCCCCGTAATAAACTTGAGACTGAGTTAGCCTGATCCAGAGCAAGGTTTTCAGTCCAGAAAATGTTTCATGGTGCCAAAGTCAGTCTCAGAGTTAAGCCAGGCAACCTGGTACAGCCTTAACCTTCATCCAGTCCAAGCCTTACTGTGTGTTAGGCATAAACAACACAAAAATCTTTGGAAACCAAGCCATCATATCAAAGCATCAGCCACATGCATAGCAAGGAACACATCGCTTCTTTCTTCCCTGAGGAAGGGAAAGGGACTGCTCAGAGTTTACCCAAAGCATGTTTTGTTAATAAACACTAATTGCCATCTATGAAGCACACACATTTTTTCTAATTTAAAAATTCACACTGAAGCCTCTGAAGAGATGAAGATCAGAACAGGCTCAATTTTCCATGCAAATAATTTTCTTCTGATCTTGACCCAGGATTTTCATAACAATTAGAGACAACGTGGGGCTGCCTGCAGTACCCAGCTGTCCCTCTCCCCATGGGGTTCCTTTCATGCCTGGCTCTGAAGGACAATGTGCACCTGAGACATTTTCTTTCACTGAGCTGAAAGTCATGGCTCTTCAACCATATTTATTTCTGTCTCTCCTTTTCCTGTTGTTTTTTTTTCCCCCCCACATTTGATCCCATTTGCTGGGTGCTGACAGGAACCAGATGAAAAGATTCCAGCCTTTCAGTGTCAATATTGGTCATCAATCTAGATTTATATATGTTTAAGTACATGGGATTGTGTGTTTAAATCTATGTGAGCACACCTGTGCAGGTTCCACACATCTCCAGTAACATCATCATCAGGCATCCTAAAAACACACCACACCACCATCCTCCTGGATTCAAGAGACTGACTTTAACAAGAGGAATTTTTGGTTTGGTTTGTTTCTGTGTTTCGGAACTGGGTTTCCGGGATGCAGCTTGCTCTGATGTGGTTTACTTTTGTTTTCTTTGGTGTGAAAGTATTGGAGCAACTTCCAAGCTACCTTGATGGAAAAATCTGAATCACATTCTTGCAGATACCTTTTAACAGAAATGAAATTGTATTTGCACCCATGTAAATATTCCATGTAGGCAAGTTCTGACATGTGGGAAGGTGGGAGGGAAGGCTGTGTTTGAGATGAGCAAAGTATCTTACTAGATTGTGTTATTAAGTTGGAAGCCTGGAGTGACCATTGTGGCCATTGATGCAAAGTCCTGCATGAATTGAACCACTGAATTTGCTTGAAATATTTCTTGCTTGAACTGGTGAATATATTTTTAGAACAACACGTGATCTTGATTCATAAAGCACCAATGCTGGAGTTAGTTCTGTGTTTCATTCTTTCTCATGTAGAAATATGCATGTTACATTTATCATGAGGACTTCAGCCTTCAGTTTTGATTTACTTATGTACAAAACCAAACAGTTCTTCCGTTGATCTTCAGAGATACTACTCCAGGCTAAGCTTGCAGCCACACATAACTCCTGCAGTGACTTCCTCTGAATTGACTTAAAGAAACAACTCGTCTTTGACTCCGCAAAGAGTCAACTTATATGAGATTTTTCAGTTGTTCTTTTAATAGTCAATCAAATGACAAAGAGATACTCCAACCAGCTTCCTTTGAAACTCATAAAGCTTCTTTATTTTAGGAAAAAAAGAAATTATTAAAAAGCAAGACCAATTGCAGCTTTTCAAGCTTGACTTCCTCTTAAATACACACCTTCATTTGTGTTGTCTTTTGCATCCCTTAAGCACTGCCTTGCCTCCTTTAGAAAGAACTTCAAACTGCTAAATCTCTTATGCTCTACATGAGCCTGTCAGCTGGCAGAAGAGACAGGCCAAGTCCTGTCCCCCACACTTGTGCTCCTGTTCTTCCTGGAATTGCTAAAAGAAGGCAGCAGGCAGGATGGGGTTCATGAGATGTGCAGCTCTCTTGCAAATGAATTGAACTCTGCACAGAGTTACTAATTGCCAACATGGGAAAGTAATTGTTTGCTTCGATTTCTCTGAGTCATACATAGAAGAGGAATTTACTCCTCATCACTGCAGACTCTTCCTTCAACAAGGAAAGAAAAGCAAATTTCAGTTTAATGGGAGAAGTAGCTTGTCTTTCTCACATCTTCCATAGAGCTGGACTGCATCTTTGCCTCACCACCAATCCCCCTGGAGACTGATAATGGAAAAAATACATGTATGGAGAGGAGATTCCACTGTAGTGGAGAAGAGCTGGAAAGACAAATTGTTACAGAAACTTACTAGAAGCAATTCAGTGTCGTTCACACTTTATTTGTATCTCTGAAATAATTATCAAAAAAGGTTATTACCTTCTCCATCAGGGTTTTGCTACTCCCTCTCCTACTATCTAAAGTTACATTTTTTCCAAGTGATGGTTCTCTGGGGAGCTGTAAAGGCCATCTTGAAATAAGCAGCTTGCTGTAATGTGTCAGAGTCTCAAAACGCCCTCAATATTCTGGACTTTGATGGCTGCATTCTGTGTCACCTACAGGCAGAAATCTGGATGGCTTTAGTGAAGTGAAAGAGTCACATTGCTATACATCTTTTACCTGCCAGTCATGCTCCTAATGGAACCCCACCTTGCACTTTTGTAGCTTCTTGTTTTGAGACATCTTCCTAAATTTCTACAGGTGTTTTAGGTTCCCACATTAACACACTAGCTAAAAATAGCAATTATGTCTAGGAGCAAAAAGAGAATGTTATTTAAAGGAGCTGTGTGTGCCTGGGGCAGTCCAGTCACTTCTACTGTCACATCTCAGGTACAAAACCTGGAAGAAGCTCATTTTTCCTCGTTGCTTTAGTACCATGTGACCTGTGTTCTAAATTGGCACCTTTGTCACCTTCCCCCAAAGCAGGTAAGTCCAGAGAAGAGAGGTTCTCCTGGAGGCTCTGTTGGGAGCTGTGGTGAAAGCCATTCCTCTGCTTTTGGTTCACTTCATGGGTGACATTCTCAGGGCTCCATTCTGGTCTGAAACTCCTTCGAGTGTGAGTGTCCAGGCTCAGCTCATCCCAGGACACAGCAGGGCTCTGTGCAGCTGGAGCTGCTCCCACACCAGCCTGCTGATAGAGAGAAACACACATTAGAGCTGTGTTTGCACAAAGCACAGCCCTCTGCTTCCAGGGCAAAGATGCAATTTCCACATGTCCCAGTCTGTAGTGAATGCCTTATTGTCTAGGAAGGCTCCCCCAGCCAGATGTTCACCTCCTTACTTGTTGGACAGATCCCTGGCTACTTTCTGCCTTTTTTTTCTTGGAGATTGTCGGATTCCAGTGACACACCAGGCTGTCATTTTGAACACTGTAGTTCTTGTTTCCAAGAAGCCAATAGGTTTTCATTTTCCCTTTGCCCTGGACAAGAAAAGGAGAGCAGAAAACAGCTGTTTTCATGGGATATGAAGCAGAGCAGGGATCACTATAGCCAGAGCTAATCCCTGTCCTGCATTTGTTACCTCTCCTTCTCTCGTAACTCACTGCTGATCAGGGAAAGAATTACAATTTATGTGCAGTTTGGGTGCTAATAATCTTTTCCATCCAGAGGTCACTGCCTTGCTGGTCAGTGGCAGTGTTGCTAAGGGTTTAAAATCAGCCTTAAACCCATGTGTCTTTGAATCCTAACACTTTGGGCCATACTTGTGTGGTTCCATACAGGTGCAGACATAGCAGCCATGTTTCAAAGCACACAGAAGACTTTTTCATCAGCTTTGAGGAGTAATGTGTAGCCACTTCCAACTGAATTAGCAAAAGAACCTTGGGGACACAGTTAAAAGCTGACTTGCTCTTCACAGAAAAGCAATGGCCAGATCTATCATCTCCCCACTATCCCATTAAATGCCTTTATTGTTGTAAAGTTACAGAAAAACTGTTACCTTGACTTCAATTTCTCCTCTCAGTTCAATTTCATATGCATCATCTGTGAGAAGGGCTTCATATGTAGCAGAACTGATGTGGATCTTCTGCGCTAGGATTCAGAGCAGAGCAGGAATTAATGATTCCCTGAATCCCAGAGACTACACACCAGCTCTCCTGCATTTATCCAGTGTTTCCACATCCTCTTTTGGCATTAAGGGATGTGACCCTGCTTGCCCATGCCAATCCACAAGAGTTTCTCTTGCCTATTTGGTGCATGTGCAGGGATAGTGGGGATGGCAGGTCCAGGATGTACTGCTTCCTTAGATGGTAATTAATTCTCTGACCTGGGATGGTCCCAGAGAATGCTCCTTCTCCTCTAGAGACCTTATTTCACACTTGACTGTGCCTGATGGGAGGGGGTGTTTGGGGTTTTCCTTGCACTTCAGTGCCTTACAGGTGCAGAGTGCAGGTATGGGTCTGTCTGGACACCTGGATCCTGCCCGAGGCACTTACGCAGGCTGGTGGATTCCATGCGGGAAGCTGTGTTTACAGTGTCTCCAAAGAGGCAATAACGAGGCATTTTGTAACCCACAACTCCAGCTACACAAGGTCCTGAGAAAACACAAGGCAGAGAGACCCCACAAAGAAGCAAATGGTAAGAAGTAGTAATAAGTAAATGCAGGACAGTGTCAAATGCCAGCACCTTTGCCAGTCACTCTGTATCCTCAGAGAGTCCTGGGAACTGGGAGTACTCTGTGCGTCTGGGGCCTGGCTGCACAGTATTTACTTAGTGAGAGAAGTCATGATTTGATTAGCTGTACCTAATTGATGCTGATATCACCAATATTACATTGCTTCCCAGACCTTTCCACACTGATACAGGCAAAAGTAATTTCACCCCCCTGTTCCTGCTGGAGCCAGGAGAAATACTTATTCTGAGCTGTGGGGAGAGGCAGCGGCTTGTACAGAATTCCTTTCTCCTCACACAATTGCACTGTGTCCTATTCTGTTTTTCTCCTGCCTTCACCTCAGTCCATGTACCTGTGTGTATCCCAGCCCGCAGCTCCAGTCTGCCCATTGGCATGTGAGGGATCACAACCTGCCGCACTGCTGCCACCAGATCCAGGGACATTTTGGCAATCTCGTCGGCGTGTTTGGTGCCATTCCTCTCTGGCAGGCCACTCACTACCATGTAGGCATCCCCAATGGTTTCCACCTGATAGGAAGGGGCATGTGTCACTAAGTGGCAGGCACTGAGCTTTCCTTTGGAAAGAAAATCAGAATAAAATCGATTTCAGCTGTCCAGCACTTGCCAAACTATGGTGTAGTCCCTGTACAATGGCAGGTCTTGTATTTCATGGATTTTGGCCTCCTGGCCTGGGGTATTTGATATTCACCAGAAAACAGTAAGAAAGATTTCAACAACTTCCGGATTCCTTTCCTGTGGGTTTGTACTCACCTTGTACACATCATAAGACTCAATCCTGGTGTCAAAGCAGACGTACAGATTGTTGAGCATCTCGACCACTTGCAAGGGAGTACAGGAGGCAGCAATGCTTGTGAACCCCACGATGTCCGAGAAAAAGATAGTCACCTGTTACAGGGAGAAGGAGAGCATGAAGCCAAGGTCTCCAGGCAACACTGGTGAAACCTTTGAGAGTTTGGGGATTTGGGAAATTCCGAGCACAACAGCCTAAGGCATAGGCTGCACGTAGAACCAATCTTGCTCATCTCAGTAGATACAATTCTAAATTAACAAGCTCTGGGTCTGAATTGCTTTCTTATACTTTGACAGATAAAATTATTCTGATCTCCAAAGTTTATCACCTGCACTTCTGTGAATACCTCATGCTAATGGGAGACTGAAGGTCAAATGATTTGAATCTTGTGAGTAGTGATCAACAGACTTCTTATAGAAGTAGGGTCTTGTCAGTCTCATTTTCCTTTAAAAGTGATTTAAACTGTGATAGGGATAAAACTAGGTACCCAAAAATAGCATGAAATAAAATCTCAAATGCTGTCTCTGCTCTTGTTGAATTAGAAAATATTAACTGGAATTTGTTTCTCTTCAAATGAAGTTTATTATGATGAAGTAATTTACAGAAAAAAGAACACTTTAAAAAAATCAAAGTTTTAAAAGAAAGAATTGAGGAAGAGAAATGTGCGTTACAGCTGTTGGCAAAGAATTGTTTCTTCTCTGTGCTGTCTTAGTTGTGTCAGTGTTTAAACTCAAATTGTCCTTGCTAATACCAATTAATCTGTAAGAGCCACCTTTTCATTCTCTGCCTTGGTTCAGCACTTTTGATGTCATGAGTATTGTGGATTATAATTAATTGTGCAATTACAGGTTGTTGTTTTGATAATGACACCTACAGATTAAATGCAAAGATTTTTTACTGTGTTTCACAGCTGAAAGTAAGGGGGTGTCAAAGGAAAAACAGACAATAGAATTGCAATTACTGTAGCATGAGGATTTAGGCTCAGGGTTATATGCAGCACAGCTGCTAAATTCAACAGTGACAGCAGCAATTCTTTTATTCTTCCTATTTTGCAAGGAGGAGACTCATTTCTTTCTCCTATGAACTCATGATCCAATGGTGCTGGCTGGCTGTTGTGGGTAGGCTCTTAAACACAAAGACAATTCACCAGTATAGGACATTTGACATCTAAAGCTATGTGTCTGAAAATCTCAGCTTTTCTTCCTTCCACATCAGCTTAAGTGCTCCATAGCACATTGCACAGCTCTTTCCAAAACCCATCAGGAATATTTGGATTTCTATCCACACTCAACTCTGGGTACAAACCCAGGATCCTCAAAACCGTGACAAGGTAGGTGCTATTTTAGGGGAATACTTTTCTGCCCTTGGTGGCAACATCCTTTCCCTTTGCTAACCTGATCATAGTTTTCTGCCTCAACTTTTTGACATTTCCTTAGCTGCTTGGCTACAGACTTTGGCAACATCTGGTGCAAGAGGTCCTCAGCTAGACGCCTCTCTCTTTTCAAGTCCTCTGTCTTTTCCTTGAGGTTCTTGGCATAATTGTGTATCCAGTCTGTCATTTGCTTGAAGGACATCAGTACAATGGGGTAAATGAGACAGGCGACCACCGACAGACTGATCTTAAGGCTTATTGCAGACAGGATTTCCTTAGATTTCTTGTGCAGCTTTTCCTGTCCTTCCTGCAGCAGGCAGCTCTGTGCATAGTGCAGTACCCTTACCAAGGCTTCCAGGGACACAAAGTCACCCGAGCCCAGGAATGGGGTAAAGAAAGAGATTCCTTCATAATGGGTGAAATGAAGTGACAGATTGACATTATCTGTCCAGCACTTATGTGCAGTCTCTGAGGAGAAAAGAGCATAGCTCAGAGTGGCAACATGATGCAGAGTGGTTTGAAGGCTCATAGGTGCTGGCACTGACTGAGCTTTGAGTACTGCTTCTCTCATTTGGAGGATGAGTTTAAAAGCTACTGTGTCTGCCCAGTCAGGATTGTGTCTCATGGCTTTGAGGTCCTCATGGGGACTCCTGAAACGCTTGAGCAGTTCAGAGATCGCTCTGGAAAGCACCTGCCTGGCTTCAGTAACCCCCGAGATATTCAATTTGTGTCTCAAGTCAGTTATGTAAAACCTACAAATGGAGATTTTCTCCTCCTTGCACTGGCAATTCTCACAGTACAGTTCTGCTTCACTTGCTGTACAGAGGGAGTTTAAATTCCCCAAAAGCTGAGAATGGAATGATCTATTCCTTGTGTCTGCTGCTGGGAACAGCCAGCTGTGCCTTTCTTCCTGCAGGAGAGAGATGAGGTGAACAGCCCAAAGATTTTCACAGGAGGCAAGTTCCTGAAGGGCTCTGCCTGTGTTTTTCCATATTTCCAGGCTGTTGTTCAAGTCAAAAAAAATGGCCCCAAGGAGGCTGCAGAGGGAGACCATGCATGCTATCAAAATCCTTTGAACTGTTTTTCTACCACCAGCATTGGAGGAGGGAAAACATCTAAAAAAAAAAAAAAATTAAAAAAAATTTAAAAAACAACAGTGGTATTGTCTGATCCTGAGAGTGTTTATTCCAGCTCCTGAAACCACAACTGGATCTAGCAGTGATATTTAACAATTCCCATGCATTCTGAAACAAAGCACAAAGAGCATGCATTATCTGGATGCTTTTTAAAGACATATTTTATTCCACCTGACATTATTTTTAAAGAAAAGCTGTATTTAAGAGACTGCTTCCTTAACACATTCCAATCAGCAAAAACAGATGAATGATACAGTTTTTCTGTGAGAATAAAAGCTAATAAAACCATTGCTATAGGTTTCATTCTCTGTGATAATTCTCTCCAAATCTTAAGGAAGGCCAGGAAAAGATGGGTTACTTATTCCCCCAGTGATTCCAGTGATCACAAATTAAAACTGTTGATTTTTTTTAATCAAACTTTGAGACTTTGTTCTCAATAAGCATTACCAGATGATGAATAATTTCTGTTTATATGTTCAAATGAGCTGAGATGTTTTTTACAGTATTGCCTAAATATTTCAGAAGGAAAATGAATCACATTTCTGTTTTGCTTCAGTTTTTATCAAAGCATCCGTGCATCCAATTTTTACTGTTTGAGCTTCATGATTACCTTTCTGTCTCTCTTTCGTGCTGCACATAGTGGACATCTATGCTCCATACAGCAAAGTGACCTCTAATGTTTTTAATTTTTGAAACTATTATTCCATCATTTACAATCTTACATTAACAATACTCATGAAAAAATCTCAGGATGTTATGCTGGAGCTGATGACTCCTGAATAACGAGCTAATCCTTATTTCCACTGATAAAGAGCAAAGTTCTGCATAGTAAAGCTGATTGAAAAGCCCTCCTCGGGTCCCCTGTTGTTTCAGATATAGGAAATCACACTTTTAGTCAGGCAAATAAAACCTAATAAAGCCTATTATTTCTCAGCAGAGGCTGATATTAAGAAAAATTAATTCTTGCTGGGCAGAATGGTGGTCAGTGGTTGTAAAGCAGAAGAAAAGTGATAAAAATACAGTCCCTGAAGATGATAAACAGCCATGTTTTATCTTATTACTTTAATACAATTTATGTTTAATAATATATTTACTTTCAGTCCAAAAGTTAACATCTGAAAAATATCGAACTAAAAGGAACTGCAAGGCTAGAAAATGCGTCTCTGAGCATTTCTGTTCTCACAACAAATTTCCAACGTTTTCCTTATGTTATCTACTGCTTACCTTTGGGTCACTTGCCCTCCATTTGTAATCATTCCTTTTACTCTTGGAAACACCCAATATGTACCGAAGGGAGAAGAAAAACACAACAAAAATCCACTTTGATTTTATACTGTCTATCTTCTATTACAATGAAAGAATTATAAAGAGGAACTTTGAGTACCGAGCTTAAAGTGGTGATTCTGTTTGCTTTGCCAAAAATCCCTGTTTGTGCCAGTCTGGCAGCTGACAGTGATTGCTCCTAGCTCTTCACCTGAATGACCTAAAAACGAGCAGTGGAGCCATGGAAGAGACAGGTCTGACCTCAGAGCTGGATCTTGCCCTTCCCCTTGTTAGCTCTGAGATCACAGGTGGTAAAACCTCTCTGTAAAAGCATTTTGCAGTGGTTCCATACTCACCTGCAGGGACCTGCTGGCTCCTGTGCTGCCTTTCCTCTGGGCATCGCTGACTCTGAGGAGTCCCACTCACAGCCTCAGGGTCCTGCTACCTGTCTCCAGCCCTGTGGTGCCTCCCTGTACCCTCCTCCCCGAGTCCCCGGAGGTGTTTTGTGATGCTCTGACTCTTCCCACTGCCCACCCTCCACACAGCGGGCTTGCACCTTCCCCCGAGGTGAGGCTGGCAGGCTCCAGCCCAGGGCAGGGTACAGGGAAAAATATCCAGCGTTATCCCAAAATACAGGCTCTGGGCTTACCAACAGTCAGGAAGGAGTGACAGAAACACGTTTTGTTTTCATGTTACAAAAAATACTGTTTATTTCACTAGTGTTTGGTTTAATATTTGTGTTGTTAAAAGCATAATTTCCCAGTTCTTTGTGATCAAAGGTGTCGTGATTATGACTTTATTCAAACTGCTTTCCTTCTTGGCATCTCTCATCCAGTTCTCATTGGATTAGTTGGTTGCCATAACCTACAAAAATGTAAAAGAAATGAAAAATCAGATCATGAGATGCAGGAATTTGTGAACAGTAGGTGTTGCGTCCAAGACACAGGATTTAAATAATTGAAATAAGATTTTTGCTTCTCAGTCAAAGTTTATATTAAATTAAAAGATATTTGACATTCTAAACTTGAGCTGCATGTGCTGCCTTTTAGGATACAATCCCAACAATCAGTGTATTGATGAATGCGAATTTGAGTAATCACTTCTGAAATATACAGTAAATCTTTATGACTCCAAATAAAGCTCTAGGATAAAGGGAGAATGCATTCTTATTATCAAAACTTATTTAAATAAGTGAAAAAAAATAAGGTATCTATTTCAGAGGAGGATAGTTTCAGTTGGTCAGGGCTGAATCAAGAGCCAGCTGACAGCTCCCTTAGCAGGTGTCAGAAATCCCAGTGAGAGAACCCCAGCACAGCCAAGTGTCTGTGTTGTGCAGCAGCAGCTCCCAGCACCTCACCTGCTCGATCCAGCTGTTGTAGGCAGAGACACGAGTGAACACAGAGGGTTTCTGGTAGTAGTTGCAGCCAAGAGCAGAGCCAAAGCTGACAATGCCGTGCACTTCCCACCTGCCATCAGCCCCTTGGCAGTTCAGGGGGCCCCCAGAGTCCCCCTGGGAGGAAGAGGAACACAGTTAATGGCAGTCATAGTGTGAGCAGCTCCTCTGTGGGGTTTTTAACCTTTCCTTCCCATCAGGCCTGTTTGTCTGAACCCAAGCCCTGTGAGTGGACTCACATTACAACTGGAGATAATTCCATCCCCACCAGCACAAACCATGGTGGGTTTCACTGTCTGTCCCCACCAGGAAGGCTTGGAGCAGGTTGCATAATCCACCACCAGCAGAAGGCCTTGCTGCAGGTCATCAGGAAGGGGTCCATTTGCTGAGAGAGAACAGAAACACAGAGTCACGGTACCAGCTGACACTGAAGGAAGAATAAAACTACTCTGCTAAATTTCTCCTGGGATCTGGGTACCATCACTCCAGGTAAAACACTACATAGGGGCTGTAGTAAAGGAGAAGCTGTTATATAGGAGAAGCTGTTATGTGTTATAGGTATGAATGTCCCTTAGTTCCATTTTTTATATACAGCTTAATTTACTAAAAATTTGCATTCCATTAAAAAATGTCTCATTGTTAAAGAGATAAAGGGCCACTCTTTTATCAGGAGTTTGCAATTTCCTTATCCCTCGAGGAATTGCGTCCTGAGCCAAGCTGACACCTCTGCTGAACTCTCTGAGGTTTTCTTTACTTCTCATCTATTCCTTTATGTATCTTCAGATATTCAGCAGGTGTGTTGGGATTAACACATGCACCTGTCTGCACACTATTAACATTTGCATTACAATAGCTCCTAAAAGCTCAGTAAAGGCCCCTCAGGTGCATTACCAGCTCTGTTACAAGGAAAAAAAACTTGAAAGGGAAAAATCATAATGTATGAGTGAAGTGGGGCATAATATAATAAACTTCCTTACTACACTGGGTTTTGAGGGGATCTTGAGCACCATCAATAGTCTTTGCTGTCAGTCTCAGAGGAGAAGGCACTTCTGAAAGTTTTTTTCCCTCATGGTTTTGCAAATGCCCATGTACTCACTCTGCAGTCTTCCCCAGCCAGTCACATAGCAGGCAGTGTTGGAGGACAGGATGCTTTGGGCAGGGGGCAGGCAGGCCAGCTGAATCTGGTCACTTAAGGTGACATGCTCAGAGAGTTTGATCAAAGCAATATCATACCTGTGGTAACATGCACATGTTGGAGAGTGGGGGAGAGAAAGGGAAGGTAAAAAGATTCACAAAATGGATTAAGACACAGTAGCCTGAGTACTCAGCAGTTACACAGCCTATTCAAAAGAGAAACAAGGGAGCAAAGGCCAGTGAATAAGCAGTAAAGATTCCTGCACCCCAAAGCAATGGGGAAATTCATGGACTGGAAGACTGTTTCCTGCCGAACTGGCCGCTGTACTTTTGGCAGAAAATTGTCTTTTATAGGTTTTTTCACCAAACCAAGCATATGTTAGTACTCACTCCAAGGACCTGGAACTGAGGGGATTTCTTTGTTACTGCCCTTAGCCAGCAGCAGGACATAGGTGTCCTTCAGCCACACTGATATTAATGATCAATAGTTCTGTGTCTGTGCTGCTGGTAGGAAGGCTTCCAAGAGTGTTGTATAAAAGGTTTCTTTCCCTTTCATTGTACAAAAGGTATCATTGCATGGAACAGCTTCTGACCCAAGCATAAACATTCAAAATAGCTTCTGACATTATTAATCAATAAGAAATTAATATTGTTAACTGCTTCGTATTCTCTTGAGGAGGAACATACAAACTGGACACTGTAACAGGAGGCTCTAAACATGAATTTGATTGCCATAACTCCAGGTGTGTGGGATTCAGGCAGTTTGATTTTTACCCTCCATCTAATAACTGAAAAACCTGCCACCAACTTACCCATTTGCAACATCCTGTGGATCCCATTTCTCATTAACAATTATCTTTTCTGGAGAAAGTGCAATTGATCCTTTTTCCTCAGCTGCTAGGCTGTATTTTCCAAGAAACACTCGATATGTCCGAGAAGAACTGGGCAAGAAAAGGATGAACACTCAGTTAAGCAGCTGCTGCTCAGGCATCTGCATCTTTGGCTCCTGAGAGATTCAGTAAGAATGTCCTTGACTGTAATCTCTCATCATAGGCATGGTGTGTCTGGAGCTGAGCCAGTGATTTGCTAAGGGCAAAGATTGTGTTCTAGGCTTCATAATAATTTCATCGCTGAGCCATCCTCTCAACTCCTGCTCAAGGTTTCATTAACAAACTCAGGTGCCTCCAATCTTTGCAGGATTCAGCTGATATTCTTCAATGCAGTGACAATTCAGACTTTTTTTGACAGCCATAAACAGCTTCACTAATAAACAACTGTGTGATAGATATAGTATGTAGGATTTATAATAATAACATGCGACCAATCCTTCATGTTTCATTTTATGATATTTGCTACAACTTAGTGTTACAATAACCATATGCTACCAGTGCAAAATGGGGTTGTATTTGTGGAAACAATTTTGATGATGAAACATCATAATCATTTCTTTGTTTCATTGCCACATAATATGTAGAGTTTACTGAAAGTGATTGGTATATTCAAAATATTTGTGATTATTTCTTCAGTGAGTGAATGGATTAGTTAATTTGTGGGTCTCACTGACACATGTATTACAGAAACAAGCAACACAGCTGCATTTTAATAGCAACTTGAAAACACAACAATGTTCATAGTTTGTTTATGGAAAATGAAGAGTATATAATTCAGGTAACTGGGGTTTTTTCCCTCTTTCACATTAAGAAAATAGAGAGATGTCATTCTTCTGACTTATAATCAAAAGATATGATGCGAAACTCAGAGCTTTCAACTGGGAAATGGAGAACTGACATTGATAGTGGTTTTCATTCACCTCTCATGTGCTGCTTCCTGGGTCAGATTTTGCTTCATTCCTTACCTGATGCAGTGGGCAGCTGTCAGTACCCAGTTGGTGGCAATGAGGGTTCCTCCACAGGTGTGACGCCACTTGCCATTGGCATTGTATTGAAGGGAGGCCTGGGATCAAGGAACCAAGTAAGGCTCACGCTTTTGCTTATTCATTTTTCATTGTCTTGCTTTGTTCCTGCACCCAGAACACAGCTTGCTGATGGTGGAAGACTTCGAAGTAACAAGTTTCCAACTCCTTGCCACAGAAAAGCTTTCCCTCCTTCCCTATCATCCAAAGCTTGATTTTTAAAATATGTCTTGCTTAAATAGCCCAAGTCCACTTGACTTAAAACAAGAGCCTGTATTACCAGCAAAATACGGCACATTCAGAGCTTTCTTAAAAAGACTGGAAACTTTAGGATTTATTAGATCAGTAGAGTCAAAACCTAAGACATGTCAGGCAAGATGCATCACATGGAATGGAAGAGGTGGCTTTGTTCAGTTGTGCTGTGCAGAGATAGCACAGCCCCAGCTATTCCAGGGAAAGCACAGAATGACCAACCTGCCAGGGCCAGCTGTATGGTCTTGCATTTTCCCCTCCAACAACTCTGGATACAAGGGGTGGGTAGGCAGGAACCCCGCAGCCAAAGGCTGGAAGAGATACAAATAGGATGTGTGTTTTGAAAGTAGATTTAAAAAAACACCCATGAGATATGGAATAGCAGAGCACCCAGTTACTCTTTCGAGAGACCTGTGTAATGAACTTCCTCTGCTATATTTTTTTCTGCTTTGATGCAGAATGTTCAATTTATCTGAAAAAGAAAAGTTGGTTTTAGATTTTAATTAACTTTTTATTTTAAAACTAAAGCAGAAGCTGGACACGTACCTGCAGGTGCCAGAGTGAACAAAACAAAGAGGACTCCAAGCATGTTGCCTGTTCCTGGGTACTACAGGCTTAACTCCACGAGCCATTTTATATGGTGTCCTTTATCTCTGGGACACATGACCTAAAATGCAGAGCTATTCCAATACCAATGGAAAACTTGTCTCACTGTGGGATAATTTTTTATATACACAAGTTGCTAAAAATCCCCATTTAGGTGGACTTTGGATCCAGGCTATATAAACAACTTGGGTAAAAAGAATTCCAAATTAGTTGCTTATTATCTGTAGTGGCTGTTTGCATTTCCATTGCCTTGAAAAGTTCAACACAAAGGTGTTCACAGAAGGAAAACGTTAAATTAATTATTCTCATATTTGGTGGTATATCAGCAGTAAGTGTCTGATATATTCAGATGTGTTTGTGGGGTTAGATTAGTTGATCTCTACAGGCTCCCTTTCCCACCTTAGTTAGTGTACAATTCTGTGACTGCTTGGAATTTTATTTTGGTCTGCGGTCTGCTTTTGTTTTGTTTTGTTTTGTTTTGTTTTGTTTTGTTTTGTTTTGTATGTAACTGAATGGCATCTGCTGCATTGTACTGACTGAAAACCTGTATCTCCTTTCCCAGATCAAGCTGCATGTGTTTTAGCATGCCAGACTTCCTCAGAAACCAGACTGTAATCCCTTTGAAGTGGAACATACTTCAAGCCATACAAAGATACAGCTGTCCGTGATGAAGCAGAAATCCTGGTATGGTGTGGTGAATCAGACTCCATTCCTTTCCTATTTCCCTCTGTTAGATGAGCAGCATAGCCCTGGAAGAGAACAGGGTTCTTGCAGCATTGCAAATAAGCCTGTGTACACCCCAGAGCAGTGCTGACCTGTGCTATAACACACTGTGAGCTTGTTAATGAAGAAGAGCAAAGCACTTTCATTCACAGGACAAAGCAGGCAAGAGCAGGCATTTACACATCTCCAGAGCTGTTGCCACAAAAGGAAGTGTCTTAATTCATTAGTGACATTTGAGATCAGTGACCAGATATCAACACTTACCCCTGCCTCTTATTTCCTTTTTATTTTCTACTAC
This sequence comes from Rhipidura dahli, assembly GCA_013399225.1. Taxonomy (NCBI): domain Eukaryota; kingdom Metazoa; phylum Chordata; class Aves; order Passeriformes; family Rhipiduridae; genus Rhipidura; species Rhipidura dahli. The sequence goes on along the minus strand of VXAC01006913.1, from coordinate 395,353 downwards.
AGAAACTTGCTATCCTCTGTCACCTTTCCATCTACCAGTCACTGAAAAACTGTTGCTGGTTATTTGAAAAACGAACATCTCTATCTCCTATGTCAGGACACACATAGGGAACAAACTTATTAGAATGAAAACAAATATCATAATGCCAGTTTTGTAACTAGAGCTGTGTTGTACACAGAGACCAAACTAGGGGTTCAAAAATGCTGAAATAAATCTAATGTTTAATGTCAGGATTAACAAGCAGCAAAATCTCTGATTTCCAGAGCTTCCAATCAGCAGTAGGTACTGTTTTGGATGAAAGATGCCTGGAGCACACATGTGGAAGGCAGAAATAGAGGATGCTTTGCTGTTTTGTCTGCTTCTCAAGAACGTATTTTCCTACCCAGACAATAGCACTTGAGAAAGCTGCACTTTGAATTGCAAATTAGATCAACCAAACCCTGTTTTGGCATCTTGTACTTATTATCTGACAAAGGCAGAAACCAGGATTAACAGTGCAGAATTGAGATTCTAATTTTTTTCCATTAATTGGTTGGCTCTTTTCTTAGTGTCTTAATTTACAAGCTTATGTCATGCTGCACAGTTTAACTTCCGTGTCACTATCATTTTCACTGAATTCCAACTAAAAGTGTACATTTCAGATGGTTAGTTACTATTTTAACTTTCCTCGTTTGTTGTGTGCTTGTAAATGTGGAATTGTGTTAAATTTTTAAGCATTTATGTATTTCAAAAATATAACCTTCTGCTCTCTTGCATACTGTAAATAGAGAAAACCTCTTTCTTTTTCCCCTTCTTCATGGAGGAATTCTGGAACACTTCTTTTGTTATGGAGGAAATGTTCATAGGAGTCATAATATATTTAATGTAAAACCCTCTCAAAGCTGTTTTGTTTTTTGTTCTATTCATGCTTTATGTGATGATAGCTTATCCATCTTTTCCAGGCCTAAATAGTCTTCCTTGGACTCCGTGGGTGTCATGCTGCTGGCAATTCTGCCAGGGACCATTGAATGGCTCGGCCTCCAGCTGATACCACAGTGGCTTGGAAATAGCCCCCTGGAAGCTCTTATCATCTTCATGCCAGATGTTTCACAGAAACTAAGCAGCTTATGGAACTTCAGTGAGAAAGAGAAGGAGCTTCTGGTATGTTCTGTTAAAGCAGAATAGCAAATAGCTCCTTAAAAACACAGTGTACCTGTGTACAGTTTATAATGGACTCTGTTGTTTCCCTGTCTTTAGTCCCTTGAAGGGCAGTTACTCTGCTATACCAATTAGTAAATGAAATTGTCTGCAGAAAAGTTACGGACTGAAATCTGCTTTTCTGAGGGATGTTTTTCATCTGGAACCAGACATTAACCCCTCTGAAAATCTGAAGTTAAATCCTGACCCAGTTTTTCCTTGGGATCACAAGGAAAATTCATTACTTGCTGGATGGCTGCTAAATCTGCTGCTTGGTGGTTCCTTGGGATCATTTCTGTGTTCTTCAGAGTAAAGCTTGGCCTTCGTTCCTCAGGATAGAACAAGGTTATACTGAGCAAAGAAACAGAGATGAGCATTACCCTGTGTGTTTCTGTCCCTTGTTGTGCCTTCCAAATTGTTTGTTCCTGGCTTATATCCATTTATATATTATTTTCCACACTGTATTTGCAGTCAATACGGGCCACAGATGTAACACAAGGCTCTGCTTGTCTAAACTGGGTGGGGAGCAAAGGCAGGAGAGAACAGAGACAAAACCAACAAAAAACCCAACCACATTTCAGCAATCAGATTAGACTGAAAGATATTTATTTAGAAACAACAGCTTTGGTATTTTAAAACCAAAAAACCTGTAAGTCACTAGAAAGTGGGACATCTTCCCCCATAGCCAAAACAAATCAATGCACAAAGTCTCAATAGGCTTAGAATAGGAAACCAGCATTTCCAAGTGTATATCCAGAAAACAATTTCATTAAATTGATTTTGCACTCTACAGTTATGAAGGCTGAAAAACCTGTTATGAGAACTTAGATACCTACAGTTCAATTGACTGTTACTGAAGTGAAGGAAAAATTGACATACTCCCCTCCCCTCAAGCAATAAATAGAAACTGTATACCAGAAAGGAAGTTACACTCAAGTTTTCTAGTTAACTCTCAGAAAGAAATAATCATCCTTTATTTTTCTGTAGACTTGAAAAAACCCAAATCAAAATATCAAAGGACTTAGTATATCTTCAAGTATTTTCACCAAATGGATTAGTCCTAGGGAACTGAACAGCTTACAGGGAAAGAAAACATCTGTTACACAAGCTTCTGGGATAAACTACTGAATCACCACACCTTCCAAGTCTCAGATTCCTGTCATAGCAAGGCACAAAAGGATTGTTGCTTTCAAATGGTCCTTTTCTCAGCTGAAAAACTGTCAGATGTCTTGTGCAAATGGAGGCTCAAAGCAGGACTAAGTTCACTTGGACGCAGGGATGTTCCCATTCAATAAATGGAATAGGGTGTTATTTCAACACCATCTATCTTGCTTACTGCTGCAGATTCTGAGCTTCAGCTGGCTTCCACTTCCCTGTTTCTGGAATCAAGTTCTGCATCACCTTCGTTTGAAGTAGATCCAACTAAGACGAGGCAGCAGTTGTTTGCTCTGCAGTGCCCAGGAGGACGAGGTGTCAGGTCAGCCCTGGGCTGTGGCTGTGAAGCTTCTGGGCACTTCAGCGAGCAGAGTCGGGGACAGTCACCTGTAGCAATGGTTAACAAGTCACTTGGTAAAAGGCAGAAGGCAAGTCTTGAAGATGACAAAGGCAACTGGATAGACAACAGTGAAAGGACATAAGTACATAATTCCAAGGACACATTTCAGGCGCATGTCAGGGCACAGCTGTTACACAATAACTGACATCACCTCCGAACCCCTTCCTCCCTTTGCACTGAGGTTTTCTTTGATCATGATCAGAGGCTTGTAGCTGCAGTTGTCTGATATACATTTATATTCTACCTCTTCCTAGGTTAGTGTAGCTACAAGCACCTCCCACTCATTCTTTTATTGGATCACAGGTATTCAGACCTGTTTGGGATCAGGCTTGATCTCCAGTGCTCAACATGACAAAACCAGTGAATTGACAGGGAAATTTCCAACTCACTTTAAACACCCCTTACATACCAACTGTCAAGTTTAGTTCAATACCTTCCGTTCAGCCTTAGCTATTCAAATTTGAATTTGTTTTTATAATTTTGAGTAACAGGGCAATCTAAAGCTAGAACTTTTCCTCTGACAGTTCTATTTAACTATCATCTCCTTTTTTTTTAAAATGTAACCTACATTTAACTCTGTTCAGCTCTCAGGAGGGAAGCCTCTGAACAGCACTAGTTCACACAGCACATCCAGTCTGGTCTTGCATTTCCACTTCATATCAATACACAATCAGAAAATCCCAGTACCAAGAGTAGAACTCACCATCTACTGTCTATTCTGTGCTAAGCTTTTACAGCAAATGTTCATATTATAGAGCAAGGCAACTCAAAACAACCTGAAATTCTTTACACCCAGATAAGACGCATGAGAGCTTGAAGCCAGAACCTTCAACTCACAGTAAAAAGCACTCAGTACTTTCCTTAACACATGCTTTGTATTTTGTCTGACTGGGAGAAACACCAATTCAGCATCTTCCCAAAATGATGGTGGTAAGTGTGTTTTGATAGAGGACTGCACAGTGTCTATAATATGAACATGTACCACGAGTCCCAGCAAGACAGCACTTTCACCTCAGAACACCAGCCCACCTTTAGGTGTTCCTGTGTGACAGACACATCAGAGCAGGCAGGCAGGTGTGCAGATCTCTGCACAGCAGTACAGACAAGTACAGCAGCTGTCTCACATGCTTTCTGGTACTGAGTAACAAGAAAGATCATCTCATGACACAACTGCAACTGCTGGCCTAGAAACAAGCAATGTCCTACACTGATGTGTGGAAAAAGGACAGAAAGCTGTGTCTGCCTCCACCTGCAGCTTCACAAATGTCTAAGGACAGATGATGAGTTTATCTTTTCTAATGACTGTGAGCCCTACTGCTCCAGTCCCTGCCCTAATCCTCCTTCTTGCAAGAAGACATCACATATCACTTGTTGCAAGAGAGACTGAAAATCATCACAGTCCAAGACACAGTCTGCCCAGGCACAGCTGACACAACATAAGGCTGACAACACTCAGTGGACAGCAGCCAAAAGCAGCAGCCTTATACCTTACTCCTGAAGAGTGGCTTGGCTCCCGGCCCGCAATATTCATTGTAGATGAGTTTGAACAGAAACAAGTGAAACAAAGTAATTAAGGAGGCCACACTGAACCAGAACAGGAAGGGTAAGCCTGGATATTGCTTGGCCATGTGTTCCTCATGAGCCAGAATAGCTTTTAGGTGGAGTGTGTGTCTCAGGTCCTGCAAGTGGACCAAATCTGTTGATATATAAAGCAGTGGTGTGATGGGTTGAGTCACCATGACGGGGAAGGTGTGACCTCGTGCTTCCGAGGTCAGCTCCACGGGCTCGTTCATACAGCCTGCCTCACACGCATACAGCCTGACAGGCTTGTCCTGGAATTTCACAGAAACATGCAAGAAGGGCTTTCCTTCAGCATCCAGGAGAACAGCTAAATTGATCAAGTCCTTATTGTAATGAATCCCACGTAAGGAATAGCTATTATGAAGTACATCAGGGTCAGCCTGAAACTGAAGATGGTTTTCTGTGAACTGCAGACCCCCAAAACTAAGCACCATTCCCTGCATGAGTCCATGGACTCCAGCTGTCACAAGACCCTTGCATCCCCGTTTCTGGAGAGTCAGTTTCCACAGGTCTGAGAGCTGCAGGATCTGGGTGACACTGGTCAGCTTTGGTGGCCACAGGTTCTCAGCGTGCATGGTCGCGTGGCCACTGAAGCAGTGGTCAGCATAGTTCAGGCTGGCTTCAATCCTCTCCCTGTCCTCACCACCGATGAGCGGGTCTAGGAGGGGGGCTGGCACAGTTGACAGCACATAGTAGAGGGTCATGTTGACAGTCTCACTGGATGGGGTATGTGCATCTGTGATCTTTCTCATTTCAATCCCTGTAGCAAAAGAAAACAACTAATAGTCAGACATTAACTAGGAGGAAAAGAAGATCAAACGTGCATGTTCATGTTCAGTACACAGGTGTTCTTTATAACATCTAAGAAACCTTTGTCCATAAAACACCAAAGTGAATTGTTTTCTTGTGTTTCTCTAAGAAGATGCTCTCTCTGCTGCTTGGGAGTTTAGAAGCTAAGCTCCCATTAACGACAAAGCTAATTTAATATACAGCCTTACAGGGCTGTTATCAAGACTCTGCAAGAATGATCTGTTAAATCATTTTAAAAAATAACAATTTGGGCAGCTACTCTTTTATATAAGACATTAAAATCTTAAGAAAAAGCATCTTTGAGGACGGCCCTTAACTTCCATGCAGATTCTGTCTTTTATGCTATCAGTAAAGGTCAGCTTGATTTCCCACTGACATGCACAGCAAATCAGCGAAGTTCCTGAAGCCATGAAAAGCAGCACACACAGAATGATTATAAATGTTCTTTCTTATTTTCTGTATTTTCTATATCATTTCTATATTTTCTATATAATTTCCTATACATAGGTGTACTCCACTTTGTAAGGCAAGCTGGGTTCCAAACCAGGAACACTGTTTTACTATCCAACAACCCATCAGGAAGACCAGAGCCTCTGGGGACCTTACAGCAACCAGGACACTGAGCTTCCAGCCACCCTCTAAAGCAACCCCGTGGAAGTTGAGCATCGCTTTACTTACCTGAAATGAACAAGTCAGACCAGGTCTGCTGGTGCTCCTGGAAAAGATCTTCCACCCCCATCTGCATCACCTCCAGAATCTCTTTCTTGGCTGCTTCCCTCAGCTTGCTGAAGGTTTCCTCCAGCCTGGAGACCTCAATGGGCTCCGAGGTGTACACCACGGACAGCAGAGTTTCGTCAAAGTGCGACTTGGGCGCAATCTGCACCCGACTCACAAGTTTCTTGGCAGCCACCACCACCAGCACCATCTTGGGGCTGCCGGCCAGCAGCAGGCGGCCGGAGGAGAGCAGGAACTGCCGCTCCTCCACCTTTTCCAGGCTGGTGGCGAAGCGCCCGCCCAGCGCGGAGGCGGCGGCGGAGGCCGAGGCCTCGAAGGCGGCCACCCGCTCGGTAGGGTTGGCGATGCGGATGCGTTGCAGGTAGAGATGCGGCCGGCTCCGGTGAGCCACCACCTCCTCCCGCACCGTCACGCAGTCCCCGGCGCTGGCCCCGGGCCCCGTCTGGACGCACCGCACCCTCCGCACGGCCCCGTCCCGCAGCGCC
>VXAC01006913.1:325566-388631 GCA_013399225.1 Rhipidura dahli | reverse complement strand
GGGGGTGAGCCGGGACCCCCGGCTTCTGTCCCTCCCGGCTTCCAATCCCCCCGGCTCCACGTATCCCCTTGCTCGGGGCCCCGCCGGCTCCGGGCCCCTCTCGTTACCGGGACTCCTCTCGGCTCCGAGCCTCCTCAGCTCCGGGACCCCCGACTTCCAACCGCGCCTTCCCCCGGCATCGGGATCCTCAGCCTCCAACCCCGCCGGCTGGGACCCCCTCGGCTTCCAACCGCCTGTCTCCCGGCCCGCCCAGCCCCTGCCCAGCTCCCTCTGCTGTATCCGCGGGTGTCCTCGAGCAGCTCCAGCCCAGGGCTGAGATTCTGTCTCCTGCCCGGGTCACTGCACGGATCGAAAAGGCCTGGAGAGGTTTTCCGTAATTCCCGTGGCAGTTTACTGCCTTACCACAACGGAGACTATGCGGGAAAGGAAGTTCTATCAAACTGTGTTCCACTGTGTAGTAAATAGAGGAACAAACTTTCTCACGTCTTAGATGCGCACAGAAAAACTTTGTATTCAGAGCAGTGCTCGAAAGACAGAGCAAGAAACAGTTTCAAGCAAGCCAGGCAGAAACACCGTGAGGTAAAGTGAAATGTTAAATTCTCGACCAGGTTGAGGCAATGAACCAGCTAAGTGAAGGGAAACAGAGGAGACACGTTCTTAATTTATTCGTGCACATGAGCTGTTTGATTTGGGGGAGGCACTGGCATCCAAAACGGTGGGTGAGACCCCATTCCTTCCAGGTTTCAATGGGGCTGGAGGTGTCTCAGCTTTGAGGCTGCTGTAAGAACGGAGCTCTGACCCTTCCAGTTTTTAGGAAGTTGCTGCTCCGCCTGGAGCACGTGTTGCACGTACTCACTGGAACATCTGCATTGGCAGCTGGCTCTGTTTAAAAAGACAGGCAGCCGGCTGCAGCCAGCACACAGAGCAGTGCAAACACACCAACGGGGAAAATGTGCTTGCTGGGTTGGCATTGCTGCAGAATACAAAGCTGTCAAACAGAGACAGCCTGGGTACAGTAGCATAAACAATGAGGCATTCATGATTTCCAATGTGCAAAACCGCTTTCATTTTAGACTGGGGAGATTTAACTTTATTAAAATGAGAAACTTGCAATTTTAAAAATCCATGTTGAGTCCCAGCTCTGTCTGAGGTCTGAAGGTGAAGGACTGAACATCTTTGCTGTGGCTTCTGTCTTAAACTGTTGAAGCTGCTACAGATTTATCATGGGCTTTGTCTGGGCCTGCGAAGTACTGAAGAAATCTAAAGTGAAAGTATGTTCTTTTTTTTTCTCCTTCTTCTTTTTTTTTATTTTTTTTTTTTTAATTTAGGGAAACTGGCAGCTTTGCAAAAGGTTTCCTGAAATCACCATCTTAGAGAGAACTAGTATTTCCTTGGGTTGTTGCCTGAAATGCTCATCACTTGAGCGTGAGGACTGTTCTGTTTACCTTGTAATTATGAGGCAATTCCTGCTTTGGGGAGAGGGAATGGAAGGAAAAGTGCTTTGAATATACTCAAGAATATTCTCTGTGAACAAACAAACAGTAATGGGAGTTCTTTGGGATGATACTGTTATGAATCATGGAGAATATCAGATAGGTACAGTGTGGCCCTTCTAATGTGCTTGATTTTTTTCTCCTCTAAGATCATACCTTCTTGGGGGGTTTTTTTGGGTTTTTTTTTTTGGTTGGTTTTTTTTTTTTTTTTTGCTTTGGGTTTTTTTTTATCTGAATCCTGTTATATCTGTGATTTCTGCTAATTTAAAGAGATGGTTTACTGACAGGCCTCACATAGGATCTGTCAGTCGTAGCTCCTTATCTGGTGTCCTGCAGGCTGAAAAGGGTTTTCCTATATCTAAACCTTACATTCACTGCAGTGTAGAAGTGACTGTAAAACAAATGTTTATTTTAAGAAGTATAACTTCCTAAGACAGGATTATTTTTACCTGTTCTCAAAGGCAGAATGAAATAGAAGAAGATGCCTGGGTAAGTGATCAGGGCTACAGCGAGAAAACCCAGCACAAGGCCACAGAGATTAATGTAAGACCTAAAGATGTGTATATGGCCAGAGAAAACCAGTTAGTACAGGAAACAAAAACACTGCAGGTTTTGTGTCCACAAAGGAAATATAGGAGGCGACAGGTAGGAAGAAAGTATTTAATAACGTTTCCAGTTTCTAGAGCTGTGCAAAACATTATAATCAATTCCTGGTTTGCGCTTTATACAAAAATGTCCCATAAGTGTCAGCAAGATGCAGCCCAGCGATAGCTGAAGCTGGCAAGCGACTGACTCCTCTCCTACACCGGCATTTGCTCAATGCCTATTTGCCTCTCTGCACGTCCACTGCCCGGCGTCCCAGGCTCCGCAGGCTGCCCGGCCCCCGCAGTCAAGCCCCGCTGGACCCCGCAACCCAGGCAAAGCCGCTGCAGCTCCGGAATCGAACCCAGGAGCTACTCGTCCCGATGTTGCCTCGCTTCCCACGCGGTCCCAGCGCGTCCCGCCTCGTCTCCCAGCCCTGCCCCAGCCGCCCGCCCTCCTCTTGCGGGGCCCGGGGCGGCCCGGGAGGAGGAGCCACCGCCTGTTCGCTTCCTCCGCCCGTCTCCGCCGGGCGGGTCTGGTGCGTGGCACAGCTCCGGCAGCCCAGGAGTCGCCCGGTCCGTCCCGCAGGCATCGCTCCCGGTCAGTGTCAGCTCCCAGAGCGGGGTCCGGGCGGGGAAGTCGCCTCCATGGTGCCTCCGGCGATGCTGCTGCTCTGGGCGGTGCTGGCGCTGCTCGGGGCGGGGGGTGGCCGTGCCTCGCAGCGGGAAGGTAAGCGCGGGGGGCTGCTCGGGGCACGGGGGGGATCGGCAGCATGGGGAGCTGGCGGCCAGGCTGACGGACGGGCACAGCCGCCGTGGGCGCCACTGCTGGCCTCGGCGTCCTGGTCTCGCTCCCAAGCACTGCCCGACCCGAGCCCGCGGCAGAGTGAGACCCTGGGCGGCACCTCGAGCCTCACGCAGCTCACAGCTCGGAGTTTCGGGAGACAACCTCATTTCATCCCAGTGAAGGACTTTTGGTCCCGTGGGTCGCATCCCACCTCGGTCAGTCCCTCCCTGCTTTTGAGCTTAGGCGGTTCAAGAATTAGGTAACGGGAGAGCTATTTGATCCCAGACTGGCCACACTGTGACTCAAGATCAGGGATGCTCCTAAAATAACATCAGTCTGCCCCCCCGTAAACAGTTGGTAGAAGCTCTGGAGTAGTTGGTAGAATAGCAGAGGATTAGGCAGCTACAGAATGTCAGCAGCACTGACGAAGTGGTTCACACACTGTCACTCTGCCAAGAAGTTTGGGTAATTATCTCTGTCTTCATTAGAGAAGTGCCAATTAGGAGGTGATTTAATCTTGTTACTTAGAATATTTCTCTTCACGGCGTGATTCTGGTATAACTACCTTTATTATATATGTACATTACTTAATACAGTTAGTGTGTATCTATGGGGGGGTTGGGAGTTCTTTAGCTATAGTGGCATAACTAAAACAAAGAATCTCTGTACTGTCCTGCCTTCCTTGCACATCCCAAATCTTCCATGGTTTTAGTAAGATTTAAGAGTACACTAAAGATACAAAACTGAGGGCTGGGAAAGAGAATGAGGTAAAATGGTTAGGAAGAGGAATTTGGAATTAACTGCTTTCTGAACCCATCACTTTTGGCATGATTTGAAGGAAAAATGCCTCATCTTTCCTGTGCCTCAGCTTCCCCAGAGTAATGATACCTGTCTTCTCTCCTGGGTGTTCTTTTAGATCTAAAAGAACACCCAGGAGAGAAGACAGGTATCTATCTATAGTTGATAGAATTTTTTAAAAATCTTCTCTAACTGTAATACAGAGAATATATTATCCACTGTTGAATCGTGCACTGTTTGTTTTTTTTTTTGATCCCCATATTAATGGTGTTTTCTTAGATGCTATCTTAAATGGAAGTGGCACAGTAAGATTTCCCAAATCACAGCCTAGGGATAAATTCATTCGTTGTCCTAAAATGCAGCTGCAGCTGTGCTTTCCCTGTAGACTTAGGGCAGAAGTAAATAACTTTAATTTTTTTTGTTACTGAATTCATCTGGTCTCTGATTTTTTATTCTCCATAAAACCTCAGAAGTTTACTGAATCATTTAATTGTGATCTTGGTATCAGGGTTCCTGTTCCAGTGCTTTCTTCTTACAGAATCCTTTTCATCTATAGAACTCTAAAACCTTCATAAACATGGTAAATGTTCTCTTTTGTCATTCTACAGATGGAGGAACAGGGATAGCAGGATTGGCTCCTTGTCCTGCAATACAGTCCAGCTCCCCTGGTTCTGAGTCCGGTGCTTGCTTTGTTAACCACCTTGTGTTTGCTTTTTGCAGCCATGCCATTATTAAATGTATTTATACAATTTCTAATTGTCAGTGTGGCCCAGGGAGCCTTTGGGCCCAGGAGGCCCAGCTTAGCAGAACAGGCTGCATTTCTACATATGGAAATTGACTGTGGGATATGGGAAACAGGGAAGCATCAATCTGTTTAGGATGTTTTGAAAAGTTTGCATGTAAAACTGAAAGTAAGAGGGTTTAGTGCTCTGTCCCTGAGAGTACCTATCAGCTGCATCAGTGTTCAGCAAAATCTTTGGGAAAGAGAAGAAAGGGTTAAAGCAGAAGGAGTGGAGACAGCATAGCTCAGCACAAACTTCCAGTGCTGGGCTGGAGGAATGTCTCTTGGGATGGAAAGCTCTCGATACTGCAGAGTTCTTAGAACAAAAACTGAGCTTAGTGTCTCTCTCTCAGCATCCTACCCCACAGGGAATCTGTAACTTGGAATTCTGCTGGGGATGAGAGTGGTTTTTGTGCTGGTTTTTCATGCTTCTCTGAGTTCACAAACTGCATGGAGAGACCTTTCCTGTCTTTGAAATAGGACACTGCTTCCTGTTCTGTGTGAGCCTTTAGTGCTCATCCTGTCCAGCAAACTTTTGGCAGTCAAGTCCTAAACAGTGTGTGGCTTTCTTGGGGTGGCAGCATGAAAATGAATTAGTGATTTATTTAATGTGAGATGCCTCAGATTTTGGGCTGAAATAATTGCATAGCAGTCATGAGCCTTTCTTTCTTTCCTTCTCTTATCATTATCATATGGTTTCTCTCCTCAGGTACTAGAATTTGAGGGTTGTCTTTACATTCCTCTCTGGCAAACCCATGTTTGTCCCCCTCTTCCTCAGCAGTATGATCCTCACCTTCTCAGAAACCGTGAGCTCAGAGCTCTCTCACAAAGCTGCTGTGGCTTTCTGTGTGCCATCATATAGCTAGAAACTTTAACTGCTTTAACATGTTCCCTGAGGACATACATATTTTACTCATTTGTTTGCTCCCTCTGTCTGGGCTGGACACAAGGCACTGGAGTGTGCTGGAGGAGCTAGATTAGGAATGCACTTCATATGTCTAAAAATCTGCCCTTAAAAACTGCACCTGTATGCAGTTTCATATTCTTTTCTTTATCACTTTGTGCACATGTCTAATAAATACAATTAGACCTGACCTATTTATTATTCTCAATCTCTCCATCTCTCTGATGCAGGTAAAGGATTTGGGGAATTTCTTTGGGAATATCTTCTTTCTTTTTAACTTGGAGTCTTACACTTATTTTTTAATTTTGCTGCCTTTGTCAGGTCCATCTATAACTCCAGCTTCAAGATCCTTCCTCTCTAAAACTAGACAGAATATCAGTTTGGGTAATGAGGGAGATACATCTGGTACATCCATTGAAAAAAATCATTGTTCCAAAAAAAGCCTGCTGAGGCCAAGAAAATGTGCTTTCAGTTTTTCCTGGTATTTTCTGATGCTTAAATCGGATGGCCAAGATTTGCATTTAGGCACTGTTGCCAGAGCCTATACAAATTCCTACTTCAGCAAAACTCTTAAGGTGAAGTATAACATTTCATCATTGCAATGAGGAAACCAGAACTTCCACGTATTCCAGGGTACCACAGAGAACCCTCTGAAAGAGAACTTCAGGATTTAGTTTTATCATTTTTAAGGGACTGGAAATGAAAAGCAAGTTTGGGAGGAGAATGCAAATGAAAATTATAGCACAATTGCATTCACATTGAATTATGTATGAAAAGCTGGAAAATGCCTCTGAAATGCAGTAGAAAACTGAAGCAGCCATGGGGAGGGAATAATAACGTTTAGTCTAATTTTGGTTTTCCCTCCATCCAGTCAATGCTGAGTGACAGAAAAGCAGCTCTGTGGGGAACAGAAAGTCAAAACTGCATTAAATGGGTGACTTCCAAATGGGCATTTTGTAGTAGTTCTATTTTTTTATTTTCAAGTTTAATTTCATTTGTAATCTTTGTGAAAGAAGAGAATTGTAGCTTTCACTAGCAGGGTGAAAACTTAATACATTTTATTTTCTTTTTTTAGCTCAGAATTCAGACAGTGGAATTTTATCTTTTCATAATCTCTCATTTTATAACCACAATCAAGTTAGGTGTGGAACAGCAGGTTGTGGAAACAACACAAGCTGAGTATCTCTTGTGCTTTCACCTGTGTGCAGAAAACCTGCTGGTTCTGACTGTTGCCACCAAGCAGACTGAAGGATTTCAACGCTTCAGAAGATCAGCCCAATTCTTTAACTACAAAGTGCAGGTGATGTCTAGCAGCTTCCCTGGTGGTTGGTCAATGGGAATTTCAAATTGTGGAATGGATAAGACTTGGCCCCACAGTGATTAAATAAAAGCTTAAGAGAGGACACCCCTGCTCAACTGGCTGAAAAGTACCGAGACTGGGTCATTTCTGCAGCATCCTGAGTGCTGGCTTGGGATGAGATCCATAACTCCTGCTCAAGGGAGCCTCATGACATTTTCCATTGCACTGCCAAGACACACAGTACAGAGCATGCTCCTGTCCCTGTGGCTAGGAGTGCTTTGTCACTGTGCTGTGTGTTACACTGACTCTCCAGCCCAAAGAGTGGATCAAAGGCTGCCTAGTCCATTTGTCCTGGGGCTGTTATTTTTGCTGTGATTTGCACTGGGAGTTATCAGGACCAGTAAGTTTGTGGGTTCTGGTCCTTTCCTGTGAGTCTTGCAGGGAAAGTGCCCTATTGAGGTCACCTTGTGCCTGTTGCTGTGTAGGTGCTGGGGCTGGATGAGGAGTGGCAGGGTGGAGATGATCAGCAGCCAGCTGGAGGTGGGCAGAAGGTCCGTCTCCTGAAGTCAGCTCTGAAGCAGTATGCGGATAAGGAGGACTTGATCATCCTTTTCATAGAAAGGTAATGGTTGGAAAGCATTTGCCATGAACTGAATCTTAAGGCTGTTTGGACAGGTTCTCACTGAGAAGAAATGAACTGTGAAATCGGTTTGTTTTGAAAAGTGTGTCCAGATCTCTATTTTTTACCCCCTGAACGTTGTAGTTTCCTGGGAATGACTCAGAGCTGCATCCATGGCAGTTGGGAAGGTCTGATCAGAATAGGCTGATGCCAATTCCTGCATGAAGTTGATAGTGTTGTACCTGATTCTGCCACTGTGGATTTTGGCTGCCTCTATCTGCAGAGAATGAGCAGACAATTCCTATGGAACTAGGCAGGCCTTTCTTACCATTTTTTTTTAATAAGGTGAAGTAGGACTGCAGCACATCCTGAGAGCCAAGAATTAGTCTGCCAGAGAAAAATGAAGAGAGAAAAGGATGGTTTGGAGTCTCAGTGTCTTTCATATGCCCAGCATACAAATAAGACTATAATTTGTTGCATTACAAAAAATATAATACTGTTAAACAGAATTAAAAGAGAGGGATTCCCAAAAAATTAGCTGTTTCTAGAAACTTTTCTCACTGACATGTTTTTCTGACTCCATTCCTTTTGTCCTTTTTTGTCTGTCTCTTTCTCTAGCTATGATGTGCTTTTTGCTTCGGGGCCCACAGAACTGCTGAAGAAGTTCAAACAAGCCAAGAGCAAGGTGGTTTTCTCAGCAGAGAATTACATCTATCCTGACAGAAAGGTGGAAGCCAAGTATCCTCAGGTGCGAGATGGAAAGCGCTTCCTGGGTTCTGGAGGTGAGACACGGAGCTAGCTTTCAGCTGAGAACCTCTTTCAGCTTTCTCCTCATATGTGACCTATGGGAGAAGTGACAAAGCAAACTGAAAATTGATGAGTCTCTGCAGCAACACAGGGCGTAGAGACATTTCATGTGAGAGAAGTGAAAGTACATGTATATAGGAGTACTTCCATTTTTTGATCATCTGGGTTGAAACACCTCCTCATACTTATTCCCACAGGCTTCATAGGTTATGCTCCAAACCTGAAGAAGCTTGTAGAGGAGTGGAAAGGACAGGACAATGACAGTGACCAGCTCTTCTATACAAGTATCTTCTTGGATCCAGAAAAAAGAGTAGGTGTATCTAGATTCTCAGTTTCTGAAAATTTGCATTCTAGCCAGTACCCCCATTTTCTGTTGTTAGCAGTTTTTATGTTTAAGCATAAAATGTGAATGGGAAGAGGGATGTCTGAAAATGAGTCTTACTGGAGACTCATACCAGTATCTGAAGGCGCTGGTGTTTAAAGTCATTGAGTGTGGTGGAACTAACCAGCCTCCTCCCAGGGGATGTGAAACTGCAGAATGCAGTGCTGACTTAGAGATATCCAACCTAACACTAAAGTACATTTTAGGAAAATGCCATGTAACATCCTGTAGCCTGGAAGGGATGCTGGAAGCAGCATTGCCATTCCAGCACTGTGTGATGCACTGGCCAGACGATCCAGCCCATGGGTCATTCTGGTTCTGCTGTCCCTGCCCAGTTGTGCATTACAGAGGCCAGTCTGTCCCTGGGGACAGACCAAATGCATGGGAACTGAGAATTCAAACTGTAACAGCAATTCACGAATCAAGAGGAAACATTTGAAATGGGGAACTTCTATCAGACTAATTAGAGAGAGACTTGCAATTTTTTACCAGCAAGGCTAGTAGAAAATTTAGAGCATCTGGACTTTTTTAGTTCCCCAAATTTGAGTATGGCCTGTGATACTTTAACATGAACAGTTCCTTTAATGTTCTCATCTGCAGCTCTGGCCCTGTGCCACACAAGGGCTGAGTAATTCCCCTGACTTGGCACTCAGACAGCGGATGTTAGCACCCTGCTGTCCTTTCCAGTAATCAGTCTTAGTAGATGCCTGCAGGGACACAGAACTCTACTGAGCTGCATTTTAGTCCAACTCAGTCAGAGTGTGACTTGCAGCAGGGGATAAAAACAAAGATTGCACAAGCTGATCTTGCATCTTACTGTCCTCTGGTTTGACAGTGGTACCTGGGGCAATTCTTGGCGTCATACTTGCCCTGTGGATAGAAGACAAGAAACTTTTCACAGCAGATGGTTTTGCTATCTGGCATTCCTGTGTATTATATGTATTGTGGGGTTTATATGACTGTGTGTAAGTCTACTTCATTCATATGATGCAGATTTATTGACATACTCGCAGCAGCTTTAAAAGGGGGAAGAAGGGGTTTGTGTAGTTTTGCCTAATAGAATATATTTAAATTGTTCTAGAAAATGGTAAATTGTCCCAGATTTGAATGAAAATTATGATTATCTGGGAATGTTTTAGGCTTCAGAGCTTGGAGAGTTTGCAAATGACTATAGGAATGGGATATATCTTCCCTGAGCATAGGGTATGGTGCATGTAAAGAATGGATGCCTTTTGTGTTCTAATTAAGGTTTTTTATCTGATTCTTTTAAAGGAAAGTATCAACATCAGTCTAGACCACAGAAGCCGGATCTTCCAAAACCTAAATGGAGCTTTAGGTGAGATGGAAGAAGGAAGCTCATTTCTTCTTGGAATGCAACTTGCATGTTGATACCAGAAATAAAGTTATGGCTGAAGGGATTGTATTTCAGAAATGGTTGTTCCCACAGAATAAGCTTTAGTAAAAGTCTCTGCTAGAGTTCTGGGATTTGTTTGCAATTCCACTGTGACCAGCTAGGTTCTCATTGCAATTCCTTCTCCACTTCAGGGAATGCAGGTCAGGTTTTTCATCTTACACCTCCTTGCCACTTTGATCTCCAGGCATGTCGGATTACATTAGCCTTGGGGATTGAAACGGGGAGGGACTTCCAATGCAAGTAATAACACACAGCCCTGCCTAGGGCTTGCCTGTCTTTCTGCTTCAGAACCATGCTGGAATGCCATGGGAGGTGAGAAGTGGCCAGATATGCCTGTGAGCACCCACTGACTGTATCAGGCTTCTGACAGGACCTGCTGATTGATTTTGGTAGTCCTGGCAAGAGGGATTCACTTACTCTCCTGACAATACTGACTTAATGTTTTCAGTCTTGCACCATTCCATCTTCATTTTGATCATGTAAGAAGTGATAATGGCAGTGTAGTTTTTGGCTCCTGTGCTCATTATATCAGTGATAGACTGCAGCTTGTATCTGTGCTAGTCTTTTTTTCAAAGGATTTTGTATGGTTGTGTTGAGGCAACATCTTGGATGATCTCTGCCAGGAGGATGGACTTTTGTGAGGGGTGACAGAGACGTCAGGTGCATAGAACACTTAGGCGAGAAGGGCCTGAATCCTCCTGTCAGTAGCTGTCCCTGTCATCAGTAGCTGTTCCTCACTGCACAGTTTGTCAATGCTAGTTTTGAAAGAATCTTTCAGTATGGCTTCTACCAATTCCCAGTCATTGTCCAGCTTCCCAGCCATCCTGTTACCTCACAGGATCATTTTGAATATTTTCTTCTTCTTTACAGATTTGGTCTGTAGCCCTTAAACTACTTGTGCACAGTTATCCATTGTCCACACTTTCATCTTTCAGCAGTTTTTCAGTATAAATGAGGCATTGTGCTTCCAATTACCAGTAAAAGCCTTAACATAATGACAATGTCATTTCCAGATGAGATAGTACTGAAGTTTGAAAACTCACGAGTGAGAGCAAGAAACTTGTTATATGACACTCTGCCTGTGGTGATCCATGGAAATGGACCCACCAAGGTAAGTGGACTGTCCTGAGAGAAAGATTTGATCTGTGTTTGTTGCAAAGTGACCCTTTAGGCTTGATGGATCAGTTTACTGCCTTCATGTATATTGACTTACGCTCTGTGCTTACATTTGAGAAACAATAAGCAGTCCAGGCCCATAGCAGCAAGATGGATCTGGTTCAAAGAACCACATTTAGCTGGACCCTCAGGCTGTTAAGCTTTTCAGATTCTTTAGTTCATGAAGAAGGTAATTGAAGTTGAAATGTGATCCCACAGTGGGGGTGCATACAAAGAAACTCCCCTGCCCTGTAATGCATAATGTGGCAAATTGCCTTTTGCAGCTGCAGCTGAACTACCTGGGAAACTACATTCCTCAAGTATGGACATTTGAGACTGGCTGCACGGTGTGTGATGAAGGTCTGCGAAGCCTCACGGGATTTAAGGCAAGGCTGATGTGTCTATGCAAAGCTCTTAAAACAAGTCTTATAATGGGATCTTACGTGTCTGATGTGAAACACAACTCACAGTGTGAAACACAACTCACCACTTCTCTCTTCTTTTTTCCCTGAATGTAGGATGAGGCATTGCCAATCATTCTGATCGGCATTTTCATTGAGCAGCCCACCCCGTTCCTCTCACAGTTTTTCTTGAGGCTTCGTAACCTTCATTACCCAAAGCAACGAATCCAGCTCTTCATTCACAACCATGTAAGTGAAGTTGGTTTGTGATGGTCTTAGCAAATGTGTGGAAAATGTACACCTCCTTGTCTACTCTAGGCACCTTTGCAACCTTGGGCTAAACTTCCAGGCTATGTAATCACAGTACTTACCTGCAATGGCATCCATATGATTGCATACTTACCTGCAATGACAGCCATCCACCTGTAAATGTGCAGAAGTGGGCTTAAAAGCTGTTGCCCATCTACTCATTTTCAGGAACAGGAGGCTGAGTGGCCTGTATGAGCCCATCTTACCTGGTTTTCCTTACTTTTGGAATAGGAGGAACATCACTTGATGGAGGTGGACTCTTTTGTAGAAGAGCATGGCAAAGACTATCTCACTGTCAAAGTGTTAAGACCAGAGGATGAGGTGGAGAATGCTGAGGCACGTAACTTGGGCATGTAAGTGAAGAGGCCATACATGACAGCCAGCAGAGACAGCCTGTGTCCATACTAAGACATCTGGTTTTTCTGGGGATCATCCCTGTCAAGTGACTGCTCTTCTTTTTTCAGTCACCCTTTCAGTTTTTCTAGCACTAACTCTGATGCCCTTATATATTGGGAAAAAATCACCTTCATACCAGCTCACTTTGTTCAGTTTCAGAAACTAAGTTCTCACTGGTCCTTTGTTCTGACAGAAGGATAACCCTGTATCTCCCACCCTCATCTATACCCAGCCACAGAGCACAAAGAATATGCACCTGTATCTCTGAAGAGGAGGAGTGTTGTAGCAAAACTAAGAACTAGTGAAAGAGTATCTTCCTGTCTGTGATCAGGAGGCTTGAGCTCTGGTGTGGATTTGGGCCAGCTGTAAATGGGAACCTCTTCAGTTTGAGCTGAGGAAAGTTTGCTAAAGGTGATTTTGTATCTCAGTATCTGCTATTGGATGCTGAATCTGATGTGCTTGTACTTTGCTGGCCCTCTAGGTTGTTACATTAAACCAAACTTTTCTGAGCACCCAGAAGACATTTAGACTACAAGGTGAAGGAATTCTTGGTGCTCTGTCCATTGTCTTTTCCTGGTTTAGGATGTGATTTTTCTTTTCTCTGGCTGTAGGGATTTGTGCAGGAAGGATCCCCACTGTGACTATTACTTTAGCCTGGATGCTGAGGTGGTTCTGAAGAACACAGAGACTCTGAGGATCCTGATTGAACAAAACAAGTGAGTTCTTTGGTCTGGGCAATGTTTACTGATCATTGATGTCACATGAGGAACCCAGTGCACATTCTTGAGATGTGTAGGGAACCAGGAGAGCTGTGCCAAAGATGGGATGTTACCCAAAAACCTCTTATGTGGCTTTTTTTTTTTTTTTTTTTTATGGTAGTTGTAATCTCTGGATTTTAGGCAGGGGATGTAAGTCATCCTTAGCTTTGTTTTTATGTAGTCACTAGAACAAATTGGATTCTAACAGACCTGGTGCAGGGTGCAGGTAGAGAGAAGATTTGGACCATATTTACCCTTTATTTTGGTAAATATGCCTTCATTATGTGTTATTATGCCTCTTATTATGTGGCCTTTCAGTCCAACAGAGTTAGCAAAACAGCAACTCTGTAAGTGAGGGAGGAAATAGTTCTTACAGTACTGTGGTTTGTAAATGTTTTCACTTTCTTTGTGTAGTAACATCCTGTCCTGCAATTCCTTTTTCTTTCATGCTTCCAGGCTGGTGATTGCCCCCCTGGTAAGCCGTCATGAGAAGCTGTGGTCCAATTTCTGGGGAGCACTGAGCCCTGATGGATACTATGCCCGCTCGGAAGATTATGTGGATATTGTGCAAAGGCGGAGAGTGTGAGTATGCAAAGAGAGCTTTTCACTGAAATAATCCCTCAAATGCAAAACTTGCTGCAGCACATTACCATCAAACTAATGTCAAAGAACCAGAGAGTGCAAATGTCTTTGTGTATAGGAAAGGAAAAGAAGTCTCTGCTCCCATTTGGAAACTGCTTTATTTTGTCCCCTAAGCAGAGACAATAACATACTTGGGGCACATTTTCTTATGATCACAATAAGGGTTTGAGAGTGCTGACTGCTGAAGTCATCTCATTTTACTCATGTCATGTTTTCCCACCTGGGGATTATAGTTAGTGTGATTCTTAAAATCTTGTAAAGCGCTGTTTAATCTCTGTCAGATAAATCTTCAGAAAATACCAGCTGATCCTTGAATGGAAGATTCACCAAACAGAATTGTCGATTCATTCATATTCTTGAGGGATCCTCTTTTTTATAGGCCATTGTATGTGCAATAAGCTCTGGAAATCAGCTTATGCACTTTTGGCTTGTTCAGTTTCTTTAAATCACTGGAAAAAATATGTTGATCTCTCTGGGAAGAGATTCAAGCCATTAATTATGTGCCTAGCAAAAACACACAGTAGCAATTAATTGCTCACAGTGGACTAGCATTTGTGCAGCCTAAAAGCTCTGGGCAACAAAAGTGATTTTTTTCTGGAATAACAATCTCTATCGGTATGGTTTCTCTCTGCTATTCTGAGTTGCCTCATTTAGGCAAGCCTGGCTGATGCTGCAATGTGGCCTGTCATCCTGTCAAGTCCAGCAGTATCTGTCTTAGTGGTATTTCAAGTCTCACTTTTCTTCCCCTGTGTTTCAGTGGGCTTTGGAATGTTCCCTACATCAGCAGTATTTACATGGTTAAAGCCAAGGCTTTGCGCTTGGAGCTTGACCAGGGAGATCTGTTCCACAGTGGCAAGCTGGATGCTGACATGGCTTTCTGCCACAACGTTCGGAATCAGGTCAGTTGAGGAGAGAGGCTGGCAGGGGAGAGCTGTGTGCCAGGCTGAAGGGTACAGGATTAAGTAGTTTCAAGGCATTCAGTTCTGCCAGGGCAGAGACAGGGTGAACTCGTACTAGTTAGTAAAATGCAGACTTTGAAACAGCATGGGATTTCTGTCTTGCTGTGAAACCATGCATAGCCATGGACCACTAAACATGGATGACATTTTTATTATTATTGGGCCTTTTCAGGACTGCTCTAAATGGAATTGGCAGGGTAAGAAGGAAGATCCTAATCTCACAGCAGCTGCTCTCCTCTGCTTCCAGTCCTGGCTGATAGGACACAGAATTACTGTCTCTGCCTATAACCTTTCAAAGTTTCTCATATCCAGGATGGAAATAAAACTGAAAACCCACAGGAGCAAGAATGAGTAAATGAACAGCTTGGAGAACTGTCCAGTGCTTGGTTTCATGGTGGCTCTCGGAAATATGAGGCCTTTAGTATTTCTCTCTGTCCTGCAGGGAGTGTTTATGTACCTGACAAACCGGCATCAGTTTGGACACATACTATCCTTGGAGAATTACCAAACAAGTCACCTCCACAATGACCTCTGGCAAATATTCAGCAATCCTGAGGTGAGATAACTTGCATACTCAGCAAGCACAGCAATGTGGGAAGATCTGATATTAGTTTCACCACTATGGGAAGTCCAGGCTTTGTAATAATGGTGTCTCTCAGGTGGGATGGAGAGCACAGGCAGAGAATTTAAAGAGAGCATGTTTTTGGGATTCCTAATATACAGATCTGCAAAGCCTGTACTGCTTGCACAAGTGCCCGGCCTTTTTTTACCTCTTTAAGTAAGGGCCCCACAGAAATTACTGGTTTGCTTATCTTCTAATTGCAGGACTGGAGAGAAAAGTACATCCATGAAAACTACACGGCAGCTCTGAAAGGGAAATTGGTAGAAATGGTAAGAAAACATCACTCTTATCCATCAGAATGGGAAATGGGCACCAGGGCAATGCTTTATCATCATTATTGTAATTCTCAGGAATGAGCAGTTCAGCACAGGAAACACGACCTTGAAAGTACTTTTGGAGCCAAATCATTCTCCTACAAGTACATCTCCAGCTTTCTTAAGTGGAAGTGAGGCACATAAATCAGAAGACAAATTTCTATCCTCAATATTTTAGTTTCTTTCCACTTACTCAGTCTACCCTCAGTGTAGTCTTACTTCTTTTGCCTCAAGCACCTGTCCTTGTTTCTGCTGTTCTCACCTGTCTGCTATCTGCAGCCCTGCCCAGATGTTTACTGGTTCCCAATATTCACTGACACTGCCTGTGATGAGCTGGTGGAAGAAATGGAACATTATGGCCAGTGGTCCACAGGTGACAACACGGTAAGTAAAAGCAGGAGCTCTTCAAGTTCTGGGCCACACCATTTTCTGTGCATATCTGGTGGTAGCGGTGCCTCCTGTGGGAATGCATTAGATCCCAAATTAAACCAGAAAAGTCGAGACAGTACTTTTAATTTTGCTCCTGATTAACTCTGATTTTCCCCTGGATCCTCTTTAGTGTCCTCTGAAGTTTCAGTGTTTAACCTCTCTGATGGTAATATTGTTTCCCTAAGGGTTTAAATATTGTTTGAAATGAGCTTTCCATCCTGCAAATTCTGATAAACAAACATCATATTTATTTGTAGTTACCAGAAACAAATACTGTTCATTCCTGAACTCCAAGGTTCCCATCTTTATGGATATTTCTGTTGATTCTATTTCAGGACAGCAGAATACAAGGGGGATATGAGAACGTGCCAACTATTGACATACACATGAACCAAATTGGCTTTGAAAGAGAATGGTATAAGTTTCTTCTGGACTATATTGCACCCATCACAGAGAAACTGTACCCTGGATACTACACCAAGGTATGTCCACCTTAACATCAAAACTCATGGTCAGCTCAGCACCTCCTCCAGCTGCAGCTTTGTGACAAGACTGCCAGAATCCTCCAGCAATACACACACTATTTCCCAGTACAGAGGAACTGACCCTGTGGTGTGACATAAGTATGTGCATTAGGAAATATACAATTTTTCAATTACATTCTTCTGCCTGATTGTTGCCTTTCCCTTTCAGCAGTGGGATGCAATTTCAGTGTTACACCCTGCTCTGCAGCTCAGAAGCCACAGACTACTATAGTCCTCTAACAGAATGCAATTTGTTTTTCTCTCTCAGACCCAGTTTGAACTGGCTTTTGTGGTTCGCTACAAACCTGACGAGCAGCCATCCCTAATGCCCCACCACGACGCTTCTACCTTCACCATCAACATTGCCTTGAACAGAGTGGGCATTGACTATGAGGTGAGTGTGTGCCAGGGGGTCAGGAGTGTAGCACAGCCCCTTGGAGCAGCTGAAAACCCTTCCCCGATCCACATCAGGCATCTTTGCATCAATGGTTACAATTAATGACTGGCTTAGGCTAGGAAAGAGATTTTTGAATGCATCAGAACACAGGAGATTCCCCAAGCACTTTCTCACATTTTCAGAAGTGCTGTCAGAAGGCAGGGACCCCTTCCCTGAGGTCCTTTTTCCTAGCTGATATATCTATTGTGTTCCCACCAGGGAGGAGGCTGCCGGTTCCTGCGCTACAACTGCTCCATTCGAGCTCCACGGAAAGGGTGGACCCTTATGCATCCAGGACGCCTGACCCACTACCATGAAGGTCTTCCAACCACCAAAGGAATTCGCTACATTGCAGTGTCCTTTCTTGACCCCTAGAGTCATGCTTTCCAGGAAGGACCTTTCGCTGGCCCTGCTCACTGCTGACTTGGAGTGGAAAGAGGGAACGCTGCTGAGAATTTCTAAGGCATTGTTCAAAGCTATTTGGATATTGTTTTTTATATGATTTTTAATATGATTTTTAATTATATTCTAAGACTCTACTACTGGAAGATCTCCCTCTCTGATACTGCACATAATATCTAGGAATATTGCTGTAGAAGTCCAAAGGAGATTTTGTGCCTTCGTTTTTGATTCTGATCCTCATCCACTGTTTCTTGAAAGTACCATTTACTTGAACCTTCATCACTGATTGATTTGCTTTAAAAAATGCTTTTTTGGACTGGAAATCCAGCTTTTTGGAGGCAAGTTACAAGCTGGAAGCCTGTTTTCATCAATAACATATATGGGACTGGATGTTAGACAATAATTCCTGGACGTTACTCCAAATACAAACCAATCAGGGTTTGACTCCAGAAGTCATAACAGTTAAATGTCACACCAGACGAAACTGAATAGTAAGAGCCTGAAGATTGTCTGATTCCTTGTTCAAAGCAGCAGCAGTGACAACATAGGAGCTTCTGATTAGCTAGAGGAAGGTCCTCTGATGATGCTTTACCTCTGGGATTAGACTGAAGAGATAAAAGCCCCCCCTACCTTCTGTTTCTCCAGCTAAGAGCAGCAGACATACCCACACAAATTCAGGCCATGTCAATATGTAGCTTAAATCTAAGAAAGGTAAGGCTGGGAACAACTACATCAGTCAGGAAGGCTTGACTGCAAAATTGTTGTATACTATGTTACAATTGTCAAAAGCTCTGATCAATCTCTGGATAACAAACCAGGGGTTCCAGTGGTCTTTGGTGGCCTCATTCCAAGTGCCAGAGATTGTTTTGATAATTTTCTTTGATGGCCCATTCACATTAGATGGAAAGAGCTGTTACCTGGTTCTTAGAGGAAATTATTATTCAGTGTTTCTATTATTTGAGATTGAAAACCAAAACACTCCATTGCAGAAACTTCTCCAGTGGTGTCAAGGCTGGTAGAAATGGGTGGCTGGGAAATGCTGAGAGATTGTGGTGAAGTAGTAGGTGTAAAAATATGCCTAGACTAGACATGTGTTAGAGAGGTGTCAGGAAAATTAATCCACAATCAACAAAGGTTTATGTCCAAAAAGGAGATAGACAAGTCCCATAGCTTTATTCATGAATAAAGGGAGAGGTCGTGGGCATTACCCATGGGGTCTCCAAATTGTTAGAGGATGCAGCCTCCTTTTTATCCCATTTTCCCAGCTGCATTTCCCTTTCTCTTTCCCCATTGGCTGAGGTACTTGAGAGGTACAGACTTCCCGGAACGCCTGCCACAGATTCCCTTCTAATGTGTACACACCCCCCTTCCCCTTTTATCTTGTGTCTCTGTTCTTTTTCTTTAAATCCAGGGATTTAGCACGGCCTTGGGTAACAGTCTCTGTCAATTAGTGGAATTCCTATGGAATTTATGGTTCCTCCCATTGCTTCTTTCACCTCTCCCTCTCTGGCTTTATCTACGAGCAGACCCACAGTTTGTTTGTAAAGACACCTGTTCATTCCTTTCTGAGGGAAGAGGCAGAAACCTTTTCTACCTGTGCCTGTGAGATACCTGCTCTGCTCATCAGATGCCATTATGCCAGACCAGCATGTTTCACAAGCAGTAAATTCATATAGTGATTGTTTTTAGGAAAAATAAAATACCTGCCTTTTAGTTATCTGTCTCCAGCTTCTGCTGCCTGATTGTCAGGGTAGAGCCTCTTCTTCTGGGCTGGGTCACTCTAATGGGGTCAGAATAGCTTTAGACATGTAAGTTCTGGCAGGAGCTGTACACAGGTGGAAGTGCCTGAGTAAGGCGACATACGGCTTTCCTCGCTGCTTTCCTTGAGCTTTTTTAGGTCTGTTTCGAGGCCACACACTCACCCGTGCCCAGGAGAGAAAAATCCAGGCAGGGGCAATAATTTGAGAAGTAAAACTCTACTAAATCCTGGTACGCGAAATCCAGAACTATCTGTTGCCAAACGAAAGGATTGATAAGCAAATCGTCGAGATGTCCAAAATGTGTATTATGTATTTACTCAGCAGTAAGGGTTTTTTTCCCTTGTTTTGACGCGTGTTTCCTCGGGCCGGTTCGCTGGTGGGCGTTAACGAGCTGTCCGGTCCGAGCGTGGGGAATTCGCGTTAAACCCTTTCCCGTGCCAGGGTCCGTGGGTTCGAGGGGGGGGCCGGGTCAGCGCCGTCGCCCGCCATGAGACCCCGGACCTACAGCTCCCGGCGTGCCCCGCGTGCGGCGCGCGGTGATGACGCACGCCATCTCGCGCCTCCCGGGCGACGACGCCGCCGGGTGACATGGCGGCCGTGAGGGAGCGGCGGTGAAGGTGAGCCCCGGGCGGGGCGGGGCCGGGCCGAGCCGAGGGGATTTGGCAGCTGCTTCAGGCCGGGCCAGTCTCTTTGAGAATCGCCTCCGGAGCAGCAGGGATAGGGACAGGGACAAGGGCAGGGACGGGTGAGTGTCGGACCCGCTGGGGCAGGGTCCTGAGGGGGCGCGAGGCGGGCGCGAGGACGACGCTTCCCGCCCTTTTCGCCCGCCCCTGAGGGCAGAGAGGGAGGCGGCGGCGTCCATCCCGAGCGTCAACACATCCTCCGGGCACCGGGATGGCGGGGGAGCAGAGCCCAGAGCATCCCTGAAGCACACTGGGATGGCGGGGGAACAGAGCCTGGGATATCCTCCGGGCACTGGGATGGCGGGGGAGCAGAGCCCAGAGCATCCCTGAAGCACACTGGGATGGCGGGGGAACAGAGCCTGGGATATCCTCCGGGCACCGGGATGGCGGGGGAGCAGACCTCTTGGTGGAGCTCGGTAGCCCATGGCCTTCATCCGCGGTCGCTGTGCCACAGGGGCGGAGACCGGCTGGGCTCGGCGTCGCTGAAGGAGTTGCGGCACGTAGCGCGGCCGGGGCGAGGGACAAGGCAGGGAAAACTGCTGCTATTGGTCTTCGAGAGGACCTCAAGCTGGCTATGCCTGACTTGTGAAAACGTAACTCATCCTGCAAGTAAGTGGAGGATGGGGAGGAGTGATCACTGTGAGTGATCACTGTTTATTGGAAGGGAGAAAGAAGGAGTTTTGGGGTTTTTTTCCTGATACATGAGTCGTATAAAGTGGAGCTATTTCTTTGTGAAAGAAAGAAGATAGTTTTTAAAATGCATATTTGTCTCGTTCTTGTAAATATGCTCGGTTGGATCACAGAATGACAGAATGGTTTGGGTTGGAAGGGACCTTAGAGGTTATCCAGTTCC
Organism: Rhipidura dahli; assembly: GCA_013399225.1. Lineage (NCBI taxonomy): Eukaryota > Metazoa > Chordata > Aves > Passeriformes > Rhipiduridae > Rhipidura > Rhipidura dahli. Next base: position 368,122 of record VXAC01006913.1, on the reverse strand, counting down.
ACTCCCTGCCATGGGCAGGGACACCATCTACCAGACCGGGTGGATCAAGTCCTGTCCAACCTGGCCTTGAACACTTCCAGGGATGGGGCAGCCACAGCTTCTCTGTGAAACCTGTTCCAGGGCCTCCCCAGTCTCACAGGGAAGAATTTCTTCCCAATATCCCATCTAACCCTGCCCCCTGTAAGTGGAAAGCCGTTTCCCCTTGTGCTGTCACTACACCCCCTTGGATAGCTGTTGACACTTGGTGACACTGGCCTTTACTGGATTTTCCCCTGTAGCGCAATGTCCCTGTTGTTTACTCGTTCCAACTCAATAGTTGCAGTGAAGAAAGATAAAAGACACATGGCTGAGGTAAATGCTTCTCCGCTTAAACATTTTGTCACTGCAAAGAAGAAAATCAATGGTATCTTTGAACAGTTGGCTGCGTACATCAATGAGAGTTCCTCGTTCCTGGAAGGTAAGCTGAGCTCTTGGACTATAAGTGTGTAACAGTGCTCTGCCCACGTACAGTTTCCCCAAAAGCACGCACCAAGCCCCCTCAATGAGTTAAACGGCACTGCTAAATCTGTGTTTATACGTGCTTGTCTGTTTATGCATTCATGTTTGTAAGAAAGACTGAAAATTATTTTGTTGAATTTGGGTGCAGTTCAGACTCATATTTTGAAGATGAGAAGTTAATGCTTGTTAAGAAACTGAGCTAGTTAGGGAGCTATGCTTGGTTTTTATGTTAAAAAGATTTAACATAAATGAGGAGATTTTTAATTAATTCACAACCCTAATAGGGTTTTTTCGCCTATAATCCTTTAAATATTCTTGTTTGAACACATCATTGCTACTGACATGTAACATACACCAGTAATTTGCTTTAACAGCTTAAGGCACAGATAGATTTTATCTCTAGGGGTGCTGAACTGTTTGCAGTGCTGGCTGTTCTGTTCAAGGCAGTCCCAAGAATGGGAATGGTTATTAGATACACAAAAGAGGCCGATTGATAAATGCAGATTGATAATGTAGAATTGCTTCAGGGTGTCATTGCCTTTGTCAAGATCACCCACGCGAGCTGTGGGACACAAATAAACGTTCAGTTCTGTGTGTTACCATCACAGAGGGGGGGGTTTCACCCAGGACTGACCCAGATGGCTTCTGGCATTCAGAGACATGATCTATTTTGATTTTAGAAACACACAAGAATGTCGAGCTTGATCCTGTCACCACGGAAGAGCAGGTACTGGAAGTCAAAGGTTACCTCTCAAAAGTCAGCGGTATTAGTGAAGTGTTGGCAAGACGACATATGAAAGTTGCTTTTTTTGGGAGGTGAGTCACGTGCTTGTGTTGCCTACACTCCCCACTCAGTGAAGTATTTGAATATTGTAGCTAGTAAAATATATTTATAGAAACACTAATGCTTTAGCTTTTGCTTGTAATATGCATGTCCCTGATACAGGTGCTCTTGTCAATTGGAAATAAATATTGTATCATGTAATTCTTCAATTTGAAGAATTCTTAAAATAGGGGAATAGAAAAGTCTTTTTTCAGGTTGCCTCTGGCACCTAAATTGTTAATGGCTCTGATACAGCTTGGCTTTAGAGAACTCGCTTTTGTAATATCAAAATGAGCACACCTGGCTCTTGGAAGCCTGAAACACTGTCCTTAATCTGACTGCAGGACAAGCAATGGGAAGAGCACTGTGATAAATGCCATGCTGTGGGACAAAGTTCTTCCTTCAGGAATTGGACACACCACTAATTGCTTCTTGCGTGTAGAAGGGACAGATGGACATGAGGCTTTCCTGCTGACTGAAGGCTCAGAGGAAAAGAAGAGTGTTAAGGTACAATTTCCTTAAGCATAAGTTCAAGGATAAGAGCTCTTCAGAAATGTCAGAAAAGGGAAGAAACTTGAAAATTAAATTTCACAGTTAAGGATTTTAATCATTAAAGGAGTGGAGATGAAGAATGAGTCTTTGTTAGATGTAGGAAGTAAGGAATGAAGCAAGTTGCAGGATGGGGACTTGTTCATTTTATGAAAGAGATGATATGTTGTATTTGTTAGTGATAGCAGGGTGCAATGACTCAGGAAGTTCTGAGCTTTGTATGACTGACAGAATCGCAGACTTCCTGATAATTCCTCAGTAGCCTTTCCTGACAAGAAAAATCTCTCATAAATTCTCACCAGCAGTTGCCTTTTTACTAGGACACTCAAGAAGGTTTTATGTGGAAAACCTTCCAGAGAGGAAATAATTTGGACTTGGACTTTGTCTTAAAATGTCTGTGAACAACCCTGAAGGGAGGATAATTGTATTAGTGTGTTAGTCTTGGCATACAGGAAATGTTATTTCTGTCTTTTCATAGACAGTAAACCAGCTGGCTCATGCCCTTCATCAGGATGAAGATCTGAATGCTGGCAGCCTAGTCAGTGTAATGTGGCCCAATTCCAAATGTCCTCTCTTAAAGGATGACCTGGTGCTGATGGACAGGTGAGAAATAGCTTTCTTTCCTTTCCTGCTTATCACAGACTAATTACGGAAATGTTTTCAAATATATATTTAACAAACCTCAAGGGAATTGACCCTGTTCTAATCTAAGACAGTGACCAAAGTCCCTTGCTGTAATTAACAGTGTGACTTTCTTGGTCATTACTTCCTTTTAGCCTATACTCTGTCACCTCAGGGCAGTGTAGCTCAGACATGGGAAGTTAATGCTCTGAAAAGCTCTTAATAACTTTTTTAATTCTGGTTTTGCTGTATTCACAGCACAGTAATATCTCATTTCTCTTTATTGCTAGCCCTGGAATTGATGTAACCACAGAGCTGGACAGCTGGATTGACAAATTCTGTCTCGATGCTGACGTATTTGTCCTGGTGGCAAATTCTGAATCAACATTGATGCAAACTGTATGTGCAAGTCCAGTTGTTCAATGAATTTGGCTAAAGGTTAAAAATATTTGACATATTAATCTAAAGAGGTTTTGTTTCTTTTTCCTTAGGAGAAGCAGTTCTTTCACAAGGTGAATGAACGTCTATCTCGACCCAATATATTTATTTTAAATAACCGTTGGGATGCCTCTGCCTCTGAACCAGAATACATGGAAGAGGTTTGTGATGCATTTAAACTACTTCTCTTTGCATGGATATTATGAAGTCTGTTTTGACTCTGGTGCTTGGGGATACAATCAGAGCTATGTATGATTGTTTTACAGGTTGGATTTTTATCACCTTAGTGTGGAGACTAGAGGGAGCATAGACTAGTGATCAGAATATGACTCTTGAAATTTCTGAGCAGGAAATCAAGAGTCTCACTGGGGCCCTTTGAAGTTAGATAACCTCTGGAAAAATCCATAAAATAGGAGATTTTTTTTTAATGCTTTCTTGATAGCTTAAACCAGCAGAGGGCATCTGGGTGCCTGATCTAATCTTTAAAAAATGGATAAAGTGGATTTAACTGCATGTGTGGTTTGTCCTGGTTATCCCTCAGGTGCGCCGGCAGCACATGGAACGGTGTACCAGTTTCCTGGTGGATGAGCTGGGTGTGGTGGATCGAGCCCAGGCAGGAGATCGAATTTTCTTTGTGTCTGCAAAGGAAGTGCTGAATGCCAGGATTCAGAGGGCTCAAGGGATGCCAGAAGGAGGTGAGGAAAGCTAGCAGAAACTTTCCATTTACTTACAGAGAATAAAATAGAGAATATCTTGTTTCAAAAAAATGTATAAAATTGGGGTAGGCCAAATTATTAATAAGGCAATCGCAATGGAAGGGGTGATTTAGCAGCACTTTTGCATTGGCTTCAGTGTAAAGCCAGAGCATTCCTGATGTCCAACATCTGATTGCTTTCTCGAAATTTAAGTGGTTGTTTTGTGCGTTCCTTCTCTCAGGTGGAGCATTGGCAGATGGATTTCAAGTAAGAATGCTTGAGTTTCAAAGCTTCGAGAGAAGGTTTGAGGTGAGCATTATGTGTGCTGACCTTCTGGTTAGATTTTACTACTGAAAGACTGGCATTTGTGGGGGCCCATTTTGGAAATAGATCATACAGGAAGGAGAAGTTGTGTTAGTATGCTCCTGCCTGCTACTAATCTGGGGCTACATTCCTTTTGTATACAGGAATGTATCTCACAGTCAGCAGTAAAAACAAAATTTGAGCAGCATACGGTGAGAGCAAAGCAGATTGCGGAAGACGTTCGTCTCATCATGGACTCTGTGCACATTGCTGCCCAGGAACAGCGGTGAGAGCTGATGCTTGGTGCTTGCATAACTGAAGTTTGTATTCTGGGAGAGCTGTGAGGGAATGCGAGCATTTGAAATGCAAAGCAGAATACAGCGTGTTTGGGAGCAGAAAGGACACTGGTCTGACTTTTAATGAATTATGGAAGTATTGGGAAAAGGACCTTTTTTTTGTCCTGTGCCATGATTGTGTAATGTGTTGCAGATATTGACATGTTTTGTTACTGGGGAGGAAAGTCTGTCTTAATTCTGGAATTCAAATATATTTTTAAATCAAAAATGCATTTATCTAGCGTATTGATGGACAGGGTTTTTTTTCACCAGGGTTTACTGTCTGGAAATGCGAGAGGAGCGACAGGATCGTCTAGGTTTTATTGACAAGCAGCTGGAGCTCCTTACTCAGGACTACAAGCGGAAAATCAAACAAATCACAGAAGAGGTGGAGAGGCAGGTAAGGAGGAATGTCTGTGGAAAAGTGGATTGTCTGAAATAGCTACCAGCACGGTGGGGAAAATGTACAGTGCTGACAAAGCTTTGAAGTACTAGAAATGTGGGAATTACAGATGGGAAGAGGAGAAATGCTTTCAGAAGCTCTATTTTCTCTCCTGTGCTGTTTCTCTAGGTGTCAAATGCAATGGCAGAAGAAATCAGACGGCTCTCAGTGTTGGTAGATGAATACCAAGCAGACTTCCATCCATCTCAAGTAGTTCTTAAAGTGTACAAGAGTGTAAGTGATGTTTGCTTAACCAATTTAAGAGACCTGTTTTAGCTCTGAGTAATGTCAGCTCATTGAGATATTTAACAATCTTCCAACTAGGATATGAGCTAAAGCTTTAGTTTTTTTAATAAACTCAGTAATAAATTAATGCACATTATATAGGTTAAACAGAACTTTTCCTGAATTAAAGAGTCCATGTGACATATTTTGATTTGCCTTTTCACCCCCTTAACTGAAAAATGGGTGGAAGTATGAAATTAATGTTATAACACTGGGCAGACAGATTATGTGCTCCTGTTCTGTGAGAGTCTTTTCAACTAGCAAGCTCTAGCACCTTCAGCCTGCATCTTAGCCATGTTTATTCTAATCTTAATAACTTTTCTTTGTTTGTCAGGAGCTGCATAAACACATCGAGGAAGGCCTGGGCCGTAACATGTCAGATCGTTGCTCCAGTGCAATCACAACTTCCCTGCAGACAATGCAACAAGAAATGATAGGTCAGTTCCACAGGCAATATTGCTCTTTCTCTTCCCTTGAATTGCAATGCAAAATAACTAGGTAGATGTTCTGGGTTTCTCATTAATCCAATGGCTGATGTGCAGCTGGCACCATCTTAGTTTCCATCTTGATGAGTAATGCTGTTGTGCAGAGGACTAGTTCTGTGTCTGAACTTGTGCAATGATTTCCTAATGAATATGTACACTCACAGCGTAATCCTCATGATAGAGAGGAACTGTGGTTTTGGAAATTTGAGAGATTCTCGCACCAAATCCTAATGAAATACAAATGATTAGTAACTAGATGCCTGTCTGAATATGGGATTTAATGGTGCCTAAAGACTTGTAGAACCCGGTTTCAGATTTTGTTTTCCAAGGTCTTGCTAATCTGTAAACTTCAGCCGCTACCTATGAGGATTTTGGAGGGTCCTTGGAAAGATTTCCTTCTGAGTTCATCTGAAGAACCAAGAATTGAATTGTAATTGATGATGTATCTCTTACTTTGCAGTATGCTTGGCTTACGGAATTTAACATACTAAGGAAACTAACTGTAGAGGATGAAACAAGCCATCAGCACCCTGATTATGGAATACAAGACCAGTTAATTCTTGTGAACTTAACAGAGGTTTTTCTGTGTTTTTGTTTTCTGTCTTTGTAGATGGTTTAAAACCCCTCCTCCCAGTTTCTGTACGGAGCCAGATAGACATGTTAATTCCCCGGCAGTGCTTCATGCTCAGCTATGATCTGAACTGTGACAAGCTTTGTGCCGACTTCCAGGAGGACATAGAATTCCATTTCTCTCTTGGATGGACAATGCTGGTGAACAGATTTTTGGGACCAAAGAATGGTCGCCGGGCCTTGATGGGCTATAATGACCAGGTAGAATACCTCGTTGAGTGGTTGGGATAGATATTTGTTATTTCAGTGGCTGCTGAAGTTCCTTTGGTGGGAAGAGCAGTAGTTTGCCTCTTCTTATTCTCTCCTTTGATTTTGTTTTGTCCCTGCTTTTCTAATTAGGTTCAGCGCCCTTTAACACCAGCAAATCCCAGTCTGCCTCCTTTGCCTCAGGGCTCTATGACCCAGGAAGAACTCATGGTGTCCATGGTGACTGGACTGGCCTCTTTAACATCCCGAACTTCCATGGGGATCATCGTGGTTGGTGGTGTGGTATGTGTGCATTCCAGGCAGCATTTTCATAACTTAAGTTGGAGCACTGACGTAAAAAGAACTTGCACTGCTGAATCCTGTAGATATTTGCTATTCATAGATAGTGACCTATTTTCTCCTTTGATCTTCAATTTGAGTATAAATAGTGAGCTGATTTTGCAATGCTCTGTGCACCATTGTTGAGAGTGAGCATCAGTCTGAGATTATGATTGTGTAATTTGTTTTTCCTTGTGCTTCTTTAGGTCTGGAAGGCTGTGGGTTGGAGACTGATCGCTCTCTCTTTTGGCCTTTATGGGCTGCTCTATGTGTACGAGCGCCTCACCTGGACCACCAAAGCGAAGGAGAGGGCTTTCAAGCGGCAGTTTGTGGAGTATGCTGGGGAGAAACTGCAGCTCATCGTCAGCTACACAGGCTCGAACTGCAGCCACCAAGTCCAGCAGTGAGTTCTGTATATTCAGCTAACACCTTATGGAAATTCTGTTGTTTGGGGTTTTTTTGATGCTGTTCCTTGTTAAGAAAAAGATAACTTCATGCTGAATTCCAGATTTAAAAAAACATAATGACACATGTTTTAAAATAATATTGCTCTTATTTTGAATATGTAGTGTTTGGGTGCTGTTAGGCATTAGTCTTCATGTACTTCCTTGTCTCAAATCAAAATGCTCTGACAAATTCTTGGGCAGAAGTGGAAAGATTAATGTCTTGAGTCACAATACCATCATCCCTATACATCAGAGGGATTTATTCCTTGAATGTGCTGCTTGATCTTACTTTCCTTCATAGGAAAGTAAGGATCTCTTCTTGTTTCGTAGAGAGCTTGCTGGAACGTTTGCTCATTTGTGTCAGCAAGTGGATGTCACACGGGACAATCTTGAGCAAGAAATTTCTGCCATGAATAAAAAAATTGAAGTTTTGGATTCACTGCAGAGCAAAGCAAAACTGCTCAGGTGAGATTTGATTATTCCATACAGTTGTTTTTCATGTGATTGTCCCAGGATTTTCATATGAGCTGTAGCTTAAGAGTTCATCCTGTCTTCGTCATAGTACATGATGTTCAGATGTAGGCACTTTTCCCTACCAAGTCATGGTCTCTTTCACTAGGTAGTACTTCCCCATGGGCTGTTCACAGTCATTTAAAGCTTCTGTCTCACAAAGCACCTTTTTCTTCCTGTTTTTTATTTGTTTGGAATTAACAGTTCCTTCCCGTTTATCAAAACATACAGTCTTCTACCCCTACAAACTTCTTCATGCCCTTATAAAATTACTCAAAAAGTTTTGCCTTTGCCTTTGTACCCAGTTGCCTTCTGCTTTCTTTACCTTACAAAGGCTGTTGGGAAGACTTTTTCAAACATTCCTTACCTACACAGACCAATGTGAAGTTGTGCCCAAGATCTCTGTTTGAACCTCAAAGCTTATAGACTGACAGCAGGCAAACATTCTTGACCTGCGAGGAATGGCAGCAGCCTTTTGGAATGAACCTCTGGCACCTTGCCGTGTACTCAGTTTAGTCATGCTTCTTTCTGACTGGCTTGAGAAGAGCTGTTTCATTCACCTAACAAAACTTTCTGTCCTTGCAGGAACAAAGCCGGTTGGCTTGACAGTGAGCTCAACATGTTCACACATCAGTACCTGCAGCAAAGCAGATAGTGTGAGAAGAAGAGAAAAAACAAGTTTCCCTTCAGTGCTCTCTTAATTACTGCAGAGAACATGGTGGGTGATGGAATTCCCTAAAGGGAATGAGCAAGAGCCTATTGCTGTGTTTCCAGTTGCTGTGTGAACAGTAGGATTCTGCTTCCCTGTTCTGTGTCCCACCTCTCAACACTAGCTGTTAACAACTCTTCTTTTTCCTTGTGAGACCAGGCTACTTCAGGAGGAGTGTGTGCTTTATACATTTACAGGAGGCTTTTACTGCATTTTGCTTTAAACAAATTTAAAGCAATCAAGCAAATGTTTATCAGGTTAAAAGTTATTCGGACACATCTTTATGGAGTCATTTGTTTTACTTCATAAAGACAGAACTTTTGACTTCAAAGCCCCAGGTTGATTTATGGGTGACAAGCAGCTGTTTGACTAAATACAGGTCGCACACAGACGTGATGGTGGTTTCACAATGCATTTATAGCCCACACAGGCCTGTCTCCTAGGTTAATATTCCGTTATTCTAGAACATAACAGAGAATCACAATCTCCCTTCATAGAAAGGTTTATTTCTCTCAGTGTGCTTAAACCTGTGAACAAAACCCAGTTCTCTTCCAGAGCACGAGGGACTAAGATTTTGCTTTGATAAGCTTAGTGAATTTGAAGTTAGTTTCTTTCTCTTAAGAGCTGTTTAATAACACAGTCCGGCTCATTTTCTGTCATGGACAAATAGTTTGCAAAGACAGAACTAGTTCCTGTGAAGGAGATTGTGCTGATAATTTGGCACCTTGTTGAGGAAGAAAACTAGGAAAGAGAAGCCAGTTGACACAATGTAACATACTGCTCAATATGAGCTCAGTTGATGGATGGTGGATGTGGGTTTTCCCTGGAAAAACACAGCTGTGTTTCTGGAAGCGGGCCTGTGGAATTCCATTACCACTATTTGGCCACAAGAACAGCATGTGGATTACACACTGTAAGAGATTTTCTTTCGTTTAGAGTTCCCACAGGATGTTACGGTCTGGGCAGCAATAGGATATCATATGTTTCTCTTCTGTTAAAAGTATCAGAACGTGCTGGCGAGTACAGCTCCTCTGGGGTGGGGGCAGTTGTGGCGCTTGTAGTTCATGCCAGGGCAAGAATGGGTTAAAGCAACTTAGTTTTTTTGAAGACATTCTTTATTTGCAAATACATGAAATGAATTGTTGAGTTTTGCCCTGATACAGTTTTGAATTTGGAATATAGTATTTGGGAATTGTAAGGACTTGAGTCTCTTCCTGTTGGAATTGATAGAGAAGAAATTCTCACTGATTTTAGGAGGAGCAGGATTAGGTTCCTCTATTGCAAGCTTCTTTTCCTCTTTGTGAGTCAGTATTTTGCCTTGTGTTGGTTATAATCTTTCTGTTACCTACAAAATGTCTGAGGAATCCAGAATCAGATCCTGTAGTTCTGAGTTTAGTGACAACCTAAATCTCTTCAGCATCACACACATAGAATATGGGCAGTCTTTGAGCAGGTCCCAGCTGAATTCAGAACTACTGAGTAGTGGGGTGCTTTCTTACTGGCAAAGAGACTTTTCCCTTGAAAATGGCTTTAGGATTTCTCATTCATGCTCAGGTGTAAATATATGTGCCTGTGACAAGTCCAATGTTTTTCATATCATGGAAGTTCTAGAAAGAAACTGCCTGATACTTGAGGGAGTAAAAACAGTGAAATGTCAGTAAGTACTTCTTAGTACTGTTCTGAGATTTGCAAGTATCTTGATTGTCTAGGAGCTGGCAGTGACACTCTTACGTCTTCAGAATGCAGAAAGGAGACAAACCTTTCCCTTCCAGTAGGCAGCTTTGACTCCAACTCAAACTAAAAAGCTGTTTTCATCAGAAGTTTTTTTGACCTTGATTGGGTTCCTCAGGCAGCCACCAGGATGTGAATATAGATTTGGTCAAATCTGAAAATGAGCAAGAAAGAAATTAGAGTCCTTGCTTCTGGAAGTGTGTACTCTGGGCTTGTGGTGAAGTATAATTGGAGTAAGTGGAATCATCTACTCTTACTCTGCTGCAGGTCTTAGTTGAATAAATTTGAATCTTTAGTCTCTCAAGCTGTCACATACACAATTACCATAAGCTATGTTCTGTTCTATTGAGTTAAAATATTAAGCATATCCCTAACACACAACGTTATTGTCAATTTCGAGGCAGAGGATGACGTACTACTGCTCAGCAGCTTATGACTGCGTGAAAGGCTGACTGTGCTTTTGAAAAGGTAGTGTTAGCATCTCTTCAGTGGGCTTTTAGGGGAAATCTGATAAATGAGCTGATCTTTAAGCCAGTCCCTTATCTGGGAAGGGAAAAGAGATTGATGGGTTCTTAGAAGCTGGTGTCTTGTGGCTGTGTGTGTGTGTCTGACACTGCTGAGGCCCGGGTGCTGTTGGCATTCTCACTGCAGAGCTGAAACCTAACCTACAGAGCGGAGGAAAGAACCACTTGAACTTTTTCAGAAGCAAAGCTGCTAACATGTGGGTAAGGATGTGTAACCCTTGTCCCTGGAAGCCTGAATGATCACGAATCAAACTTTTAACAGGGGTTTTTTTAACAGAGGATTTATAAGCTGGATTCCTCTGAAACAAATTATAGCTGTACTTCTTTAACTGAGAGCGGTGGAGCACTATCACGAGGAGTTTGTTCTCTTCTGATTTTTGTAAAGAATACTAAACTAATCCTTAAAACAGGTAATTCCAAAAACAGTCTTCCCCAAACTCCTATTAAAGAAGGTCAGCTAAATGCACTTTTATCTTATTGCTGCTACTTACTTTTCCTGTTGCATTATGTTGATGGAGCTCTTTGAAATACTCTTACCAGTGAGTTTTCTCTCTGCTGTATTTAAGGTGATAAATTTGCATGAGTTAGTCCTGTAACAGTGCTGTAAACAATGGAAACAAAAATAAAAATGAATTGGAAAAACACTTCTCCTGATGTGTCCTGCATGTTGTGATACAGTCTTCCTGTAAGTATATCAGCTTACATCAGTATGTATAGCTTTGCTGCTTTGTGGTACTGAATTGCATGTTTGACACTAGTGACCTTTTTCTGTTGTTCTTACTTTGAAAATTCACAAGGAGACCAGTGCTACTGAGTTGTCTGGTAGAAAGTTTTAGCTGCACTAAAATTGTCAGTATTGAATCAATGATTTCTTGAGAATATTTTAGGAAGTAATAGTGAGCAACTACTGAGTTGGTGGCCTGAAACTGTGGTGGATCAGTATCCTCAGCTGATAAGTTACACCGGGCGTATCAGAAAAGGGCTGATCTCCCGTGACAAGTTTTCAAAACAGCTCCCTTTGGGCTATAGGGTTGCTGGGGCATCTTCCGACACGGAGCGCTGGGGGCAGGGTCCTGCCAGGGCTCTGTCCCGAGTGGCTGCCCCCGCCTCCTGCAGCCCGCGGCCGGGCCGGGCCCCGCGCATGCCGGGAGCCGCGGGGCGGGACCGCCTNCGGCGGGGGCGGCGCAGGTGGGCCGGGAAACGCGGGGCTGGCGCGGGGACTTTGAACGCCACGGCCCCGGAGCCGCAGGGCCTGGCGAGACTCACGGGCTCCCCGCACTGCGAGGAAGGGGAGGGTTCACCGTTCTCTGCCGGCTGCAGGACTGGCCTCTTGGAGAGGAAAGGGGAGTTTTACAATGCTCGGGCTCGCTCCCCTTCCTCGTGACCATGGGAGGACCGAACCAGCGCGTCTGTACAGAAGCAGCGCGGAGTGTTGAACAACTTCCTCGAAGGGAGGAGAGTTCTCAGCTCCTGAGACAGCTGTTGTTTATCTCTAACTGCGGGCCTCTTCACAAAGGTTTCAAATTAGAGCAGTTTCGTAAACCTGAGTCCCCGGGGTTGAGCATGAAGGACTTGTAGATTATGCCAAGAATGGACCTCATCTGGTAAAACCCTTCCAGAAAGTCCCTTGACTGATGTTATTTTCAGAGTATTTGATGCTCTATTAGCTTTGTCCCGTGAAGGCTGTGAGCACTACTGGGTTTTTTTCTAATTACCTCAGCTTTAGTGCCTCAAGACTGATACTTCTATTTTATATTCTGTAGTGCACCTCTCCCTTATTTTTTGTAACAAAGAGCTATGTTGTAGTTTGTTGATCGTTGGCACTGCTCTCGGTTCCTCCCACTGCTGTTGTCCCACATGTGCATTTGATTTCTCATGTCCGGTTGCCAAGGTAGCAGACACAAAACCAAATCAGATGAGCTTTGCAGAAGGTTTTGGGGATCCTTTGAAACAAAAGGTCCCAGAGAAACACATAATGTTCTTGAGAATATAATTTATCAGTCTAGTCAAAAGCAGTGTGGGAGTTTGGGTCTAGGGTTTGCTGCTGTCTTATTTAAAAATCTGCTTTCTGCAAATTTAGAGGAGCTTGTGATGTAAAGATGTTGAACAGTGTGACAGCCTTTCAGTCAAACTACACTTCATTCATTTTGTTTATTAACTCCTTTTTAACCCACCCACCCCTCCTTTTCTAATAAAAGGGTATCCAACAGTTTTCACTAAGTATTTCTTCTGGAAATAGCTGATACATTCATATTAATTAGTCATATTTTGAACTTACAAGCATCCTGGTGTTATCACAATATAAATTTCAATGCTTCAAAAGAACATTATAGCAGAATTGCTTAAGTGTGTCCTAAATAACAGCTTCTGAACCAAATGTCTCTTATTTAGCTTTTTGATTTGAATTTTTCCTGTTTACTGTTTCCTCTGTCAGTGTTTCTCGTCTCTGTTAAATCAGCTCCCAGTTTCTGAGTGCAAAATATTTGACAGTATATCCAAGGGGAGAGAAGCATCTAGTGGTGCTAGCTCTCAACATAAGGAGTTTTGAGACTGGCCGATTTCTCAGGAGCAAGAATCAACATTTCAACAGCTGTAAGTAATTTTTAGGAAAAGTTCCCTGAAAGTGGTTTCACCTGTGTCTTCTTTTTAATGCAGTGAATTTATGTAGTTCACTTTTTCTCTGGTTTTACATTAAAATGATTTTGTAGGATGGACTTAGAGCTCCTGAAGAGGCTGCGCCAGGCCAACAAGGACCTTCTACAAAGGCTCAGAATGAAGCAGGAAGAGATCAGAAAAGGACTTCCCAGCAAGCAACTCCTTCCAGCATCTCTTCATAGCAGCACAGCTGCTGGCAGATGTGTCCTTTCTCCCAGGAGATGGGTATGTGTGGTGTCTGTGCTAGAAATTCAGGGAAGCAAATAGGCCTCATATGACAGATAGCAGCTCTGCCTATGGTATGGTGTAGTCAAGGAGACATCTGGACATGAAAGAGCTCTTAGAAAATGGAATGGGGAATATGGACTCTGTTAGAAAAGTAGGTGCCCTTCAGTTATTGTTTGTCCTGTGGTCTCAATCTGTTTTCCTGGCAAAGGGTTTGGAGATCGATTCCTGCCTAAGAAAGGCAAGTTTGTTCATCTAAGATAGGAATGAACATTGTGGAACAAAATCCTTTTGTTTCTTCTAAGCACAAGGGCTGAAAGTTCAGTGGTTCCTCAAACTGGGAAGAGCTGCATTTATCTGGAAGTGGATCTCTTTCTTACCCTCTCCAAAACATAAGGAATTTAAAGGAGTGAACTAGAGAGGTTGATTTAGTGAGTGAAATGTTCTTATGAAAAGTATTTGTAGCCTAACTGATGCTATGTATTAAGAGAGTCTCTGTCTTTACAGAAGGAAAATCAGGTCAATGCAGTGAAATCTACAGCTGACCCTGGAATAATGGTGTCTGTGGAACCCAGAGCTGGCCCAGCCCTCAGTTCATCTCTTAAACGCAGCAGCAGTGACAGAGGGGTACAGCAACAACAAGCAAAGACACAGGAAAGAACAGGTTTCAATCCCAGATTTCCTGGGAGAGAGAAGAATGTTACACCAGTGTCTGCAATGTGTGGCAGAGAAATCTCCAGGCTGGATGGGGATGGCCATACTCAAGGAAGTCCAGAGAAGGAATTATTCTTCCTGGGACATGGAGAGAACAGAAAACAATCCACTCTGATGCATAGTTTCCATGAGAAAAATAATCCAGAGCCATCACTGAGCAGAGTGCAAAATAAAGAGACCAGTGAGCAGGATGTGGTCATCAGAGAGCCCCAGATCCCTAAATCTGTCTTGCTGACATCTCGGTCCAAAGAGCTGAAGGTAAACATTAAATAAATGCTTTTCTTATTTTCCTAAGTCAACAGAATAATGGGGAGAAAGGGCCAGGAGAATGTTACCTGCCCAGTTCCCACTGTGTAAATTGTTGGGATCAGAACTGTTCTCAGCTGTAGCAGCCAGGGGCTGTTGGTAGTTTGTTCAGGCCCTGCTTTCCTTAGCCAGTGAACTGAAAGACCGGAAATCTGAAACACTTCTCTGTGAAGTTTCCTGTCTCTTGTGTATGTCATCCACATGCTGAGGGAGAACAGGCAGTGCTGCTGTTCCACAGTTTGTCTCCGTAGGTGGAAGGGCAGGCCCTGGCTGTGGTCATCCTCCAAGGCAGCACAGGTTGTCTGCTCTTTGGGGATGTGTGATGCAGCTCAGCATTTTGTTTGAAGCTCTGAAAAATCCTGCCTTACGTGGGCAAGTCCCCTGCCACCTCTTTCTGTTTTATTTATTGAGAAGATAAAGGGCTGATGAAGAAATTACTGATAGAGAGATAGAATCCAGTCTCAAACTAAGCCACAGCTGTCCCATCTGAACAGCTGTCCCATCTGCCAGTTGTCTCCTCAGCTGTACCTTTGAATGTCCTGCCAGATGATTAGGAAGTCTTTATGAATTGTTTTCTTTCAGAAGGAAGCTCGTCATGTGACTTTTCAGCCTGACCCTGAAGAAGATGACATACCTATGAGCAGCCTGTCTGCCTGTCCTTTCCTGGGCTATGACTGGATTGCAGGTGAATCCTAACTCTGAAGCAAAGCTCTCAGTGTGATGTGGTGATATTAAGAGTTAAAACACAGTTTATGATCCTTTTGAGGTGTGATGGAACTGCTGTCCTAGGACCAACGGAGCAGGTCCCAGCAAAGGGCCTGTAGCTTTGTCAGAGGCCCCTCTCCAGACCAGAGGTGACCTGTGCTTACCTGCAGAGGTGAAGTAGCAGTGGTATGGGAATCCAGGCTGCAAATGGCAAAGCCAAGTGGGGTCAGAAGGGATACCAAACACATGGAATGCATATTATTGCATTGGGTCCCAGTGCAATAAGGGACCCAAACCACACAGTAAATCTCTGGCTTGACATGATGTTCTGCCCTTCTCATTATCATTATTTTGTTTTGACTGTTTCTTGTGAGGCTTGCTTTGGTACTTTCCCAAATTTTTTACATCACTGAACTTCTCTCTTTCCTTGGTGTTCTCAGGGCTCCTTGATACAAAGTCTTCAGTAACAGAAAAATGTGAGCAATACTTTGCTGAGCTGCAGGAGTTCCGACAGGCCAACAGAGAAACCTGTATTCATCAGCAGCACCTGGAGTAAGTGGGAAAGGGGAAGGGCTGAAGCAGCAATGTTTAATCCCTTAGTAATCCCTGTAGTAATGAGAACCATAGTGTGACTGGAGCAGGACATTGCAAGCGTGGCTTTGAGGGCCTTTATTTGCCTCCCAGTCATGTGTGCTTGGAAAAGGCAGTGCTGTTCAGAGGGCCAGCTCCTCTGTCACTAACTGATTTTCTTGTGTGTTTCTTTAGACCCAAGGCTCTGGATTGCACAGGTCCTGAACAAGAACTGGATTTGATAACTGGTTCCCATAAGTGTAAGATCATATTTTTTCCTAATGCAATTTCTGTGAATAAACAACTGAGCAGTCTTTACCTGTCATCCTGAGAGAACACCACATTGTGCAAGACAAGCAAGAATGTATTATTTTCAGCTGCAGCTTTTCAACCAGATTCAACTTCCTACTCCAAAGATGCTTGAGTCTTCTAGGGATCCTCTCTTAGTGTTATTTTAATTTGTCAGAGTTTCTTGTAATTGGATAATGTTCTGTTTTTAAATTAAAGGGGTTGAAATTTTGTTTTTGCTTTTTAGGAACTTACTTGGGTACAGGAAATGTATAAGATATTTCAGGAAAAGCAGCTCTTTTTATAGAGTGCAGGTGTGGCACTGTGGTAGAACACAGCTTTTTTGACTGGGTTCAGGGACCTTGTGACAAACAAGAACTGCAGTGAAGATCTGTTGTTCCTTGCAGGTGTTTACTGTTACAGATTAAACCAGCGCCTCTTCACCATCCCTGTGGATTCAGAATCTGCCTGCCCTGTGTGTAAGATCCCACATACCCACCAGCCTCCAGGGACACTGGAAGAGCCAGCTTTTGTCAGGTAAATAAGAATTATTGCTTTGTAATATGCAGAACTCAAGGAAACAATAGGGAAGAAAAAGCTGATCAGGTGAAGGAGAAAAGAGCATCACAACAGCTCTGTAGAAGGTTGCTGTTTTCAAGGCAGAGCTATCTCTTGCTTAAAAACTCCTTACTGATCTTTTCTATAAGCACAAACAGTCTTGAAATCAATGAAAAATGCAGATTTTGTCTGAATTTTGGCCAGAATCTGAATGTACATGTAAAATGTCTACTGCCCTAATCCAAAATTTGTTCACTTGGTTCACTTTGGGGTTAGAGCCTTGGATTCTGAGTGGGAAGGCATGCAGATTCCCTGTGCCTTGGCAGAGGTGTAGGCAGTTACTTCCCTTGTGTGGTTTCAGGGTCACCATTCCCAGATCCGCCCTTTTGCCAGCCTACAAGTACAAACCCCATCGCAGGAGGAGCTTTGAGCCTGCAGATGATCTAGCATTGCCTTCAGTAAGTTGCTGTCTTCCTGTTAATAGCATGGCTCAGGCTGGGCCTTGATTTATAACAAGGTGGAGAGAGAATCTAGGACTCATTCCCCTGGCAGTTTCCAGTAACATTTTTGAAATGTGTCATTGAGATAGCCAGAACATCCTTTGGTGTGTTCTGAGTTCATGCCTTTGTGTGAGTGGCATTAAGTGTATGACGTGTTTCCAGTGCTTTACACTGCACAAAAGAGAGTGCTATGTGGAGCTGTATCCTTCTGAGGCAGGTTTGGCTGACTTGTTTCAGGCACTGGCCTCTCAACACAATGAGCCTTAGCTGAGAGTGCCTGTGTTTGTTTCCACAGATGTTAAGGAGTCTGAAAGGCAAGTGTCCATGAAGTATTCACAAAATCAGTACTGGCAAGAGTGGATTTAAAACTGCTATTATATTGCTGGTTCTGTATTCCAGCCAATAGTCAATGCTGCAGGCAGTATTGCTCGTCTAACCTAGCCCAGGCCTAGAGATTTCCAAGGAAGAGGTGGGAGGAAGCATAGTTTTGAGGTTTAGGGAGCTGGATGAGTCAGTTGACACAGGTTCAGAGAGGTCGGGTGCTTGAGTTCATAAAGCGGGAAATCAGTTTAGAAAGGTGGAAGAGGGGACAACAGTTCTCCTTTATTTGAGATTTCATTTATTTCCTGTTAGTCATATAAAACTCCTCAAAAAATAATTACTCATTTAAACCTCCCTTTGCAGAAGTTAGTTCTAAATTATAACAGGCCACAATAGATAAAAAAGGGTAAAGCATTCCCATCTTTTTCCACAGCATTGCCTGGCTGGCTGGGAAAATACGGTCCCTTCCAGCAACCCCCTGCTCAGCAGTTTGGATCTGCGAGCCTCACTGGAAGAGAAGCCTTCTCCCTATCCTCGCCTGGTAGGAACAGCCTCCAGAGTCCCAGGAGCTGCTGGGAATTGCACAGATGGAAATTGTAGCCCCATCACTAAAGGGTGTGATGATTATTGAGGGCTGAGCAAATGATAATGCCTGGAAGTGTATCTCCTTATCACTACTGGGAAATATTTTCCTTCTGCTGACTGGTGTGCGCAGAGACAAAAATGCAAATGGAGCTGAATAACAGGCAAAAGCCTGTTCAGCTCACCAGTCTTCATCAGATTGGGAAAAGTCACTTTGGCATTCTTTGATTAATATCCTCTTTATTTGGATTCCAGGACTCAGTGTCCAGAGTGTCAGGAGAAGCTGATAAGTTTCTGCATCTGCCTCACTTGGCACACCTGAGGTTTAGCAGAGCAAACTGGGACACCAGAGAGCAGCTCTCAGTTCAGACCCCACTCCCTCAATACTCTGGACCATTGACTTGATTGCTCTGGGGAAGGGATGGGCACAGCATGTGGAAACAACTCAGAAACAAAGCAATTTGGATAAAAATAAATCTTTGGACAGATTTTCCCCAGTTTTCATAGTTGTGCACATATGTGAGCAACCAATATACAGATCTGAGTTTGTACAGTCCACTATGTTCACTTTGCATTTTTTTGCTGTTTACAGCTACTTCTGAGCAGCTGCATGAGCTGTCCCAGCTAGGGCTGGATAAAGGCATGTTTCCAGGATCAGTAGTGCATCTGCCACCTCAACTGTGTAACCAGCAGTATAGTGTTAACTCTGAATGCCAGGGTGAGGAATTGGCCTGTGAAGAGCCTGCTCAGTGGAATGACACAAATGTTTATTTCCAAATATTTGAAACATGACATGTAATTTTCTAGTGCCTTAAACTTGTGTTTCTCAATAATTTAGTAAAAATGTTAAAAATACAGTTTATTCTCAGTGCAATGTGTGTAGCTACAGGGTGTATCACATTGGAGTAACTTTGAATGTGAAAAAACATGTTTAAATAAAATGAGATTTTATTAATCAATGAGCTAAATAATGCCTTAAAATGTTTGCATATTTTGCTTGTCTCTGCTCTTGCTTTTCCAAGTTTTCCGGAGATAAACCAAAAAAAAGCATTTTAGAATTTTTAAATTGTACCGAACCAAAACTACTTCAGTAGTGTGATTTGTTTGAACTTTATAGACC
The DNA here is from genome assembly GCA_013399225.1 of Rhipidura dahli. NCBI lineage: Eukaryota > Metazoa > Chordata > Aves > Passeriformes > Rhipiduridae > Rhipidura > Rhipidura dahli. Next base: position 349,029 of record VXAC01006913.1, on the reverse strand, counting down.
AATCTTATTTTCCTTGTCTGAAAACAATAAAACTGATGTTTTGTTTTGCTTTGAATGTTCTGAAATAGGAATTACTCCCTCAAACATATTTCTGGGAGCTAACTTGAGAGAATGAATTTGGTTTGTGCAGCTTCTTGGCAGTCACTGTTACTTTTATATCAAATACATTATTTATTAAATCAAATGCATGAATAGACTTTTTTAGACAAGGACAGGAATATTGCAAGTTTATGAAATCTTAATGTAAGACTTGGAATGAAAAATGAAAAGCATGACTTTTAGCCTGACTTTATGTATCTGTAGGGTAAAGTGAGTGGAATTAGTCACATAATTTCCATTACTGGAAATAGTAATTTTAAAATGAACTAATCCAGTGACTGTTGAACACTAGGTGCTAAATTTTATACCAAACAGGGTAAATTCAACATTTTTAATCCCTTGGCTTCAAACCCAAAACATAAGACATCATACATAAACCTTGCCTTAATTTATCCTGAAATTAATTACAGCAAGCCTGTTCCACTCTATAAGCAGAGAAAAGGTAATGCTGTAGATTCAGTCAGTAACCTATGTTAGATCTCTGGTGGATGCAGATTGGAACCAATCTCTTGATAGATGGGAATACATTCAGTCTTTCACACTTGTGAAAACATTGGAGGTCTGATTATGACTCTCCCCTAGAAACAGGTGAAAGAAGTTGGTGATGCTGCCCCTGCTCCCCAAAGTTTGTCTCTTTTTGTGTTGCTTCTGGCCTGTGTGGTCCTGCCTTCATTTGCAAGCTCAGACAGACTGAAAACGCTCCTGTTTGTGGAGCATTCATGTCCCCTCACCCCCTCTTCACTGCATGGCATCTGCATTAGTACAAGTGCAGAGCAGCACAGGTGGCCTTTCAGCCATGTGCTGTGAGGAGCATTTTGAGTGTGGATACAGGAGTGTTTTGCACTGTAATAGGTTTTGCACAGTGGCTTTGTACTGCAGCATGTTACACAGTCCTGGAAAACACACCCTTCCAGGCAGGAGAGGGGAATGAGGTGTCACGGGGGGTGGGGGGGTACCTTGTGAAGGAACACACCTTCTTACTGCTTGAAAATTTGGGTTCCAGCCAGTGTTAAAGCAGCTTCTGCACTTGGACAGTGGATTCTGTGCTGGAGCCAGTGCTGGGATCTGCATTTCCAGGGAGAACAGAGGATGGGGGTGGTGTGTGTGTGGGTTGTCAGGATTGTGGGTTAGGAACACAGAAATGTTTTGAGGCCAAGGGCTTCCTAAGCCTCAAAATACAAACACTGGACTTGATTGTGTAACCTAGGCATGGAATTCTGAGATAGCTTGTCTGCTATTCCCGGAGGTAGGCTTGACCTGGATGTATATTTTTTACCATTTCTAGCACTTAGGAACAATGCTGGTTTAGTCTGGACAGCTGTTTATCCTGTTAATGGCTGGCTCTGTGTGTGCTCGTGTCAGTTCTCTTCTGCCTGATGTTTTGGTGGCAAAGCTGGTGCTTTAGTTCCCCTTTCTGACTGTATCGCATGTATATAACACTGATTCATGAGATGGGAAATCGAGTTTTGCTTAATTAGACAAATTAGATGCAGTAAATGATGCATTTGTGATTGGTTTGAACAGAGCAATATAGTTCAGCTGTTAAAACACAGCTCTTACCTACTTCTCAGTACCAGTGTTAGATGGCCTTTAGTGTTTGTTCCCCTTCTCTTACTAAGGTAGTTTTTGTGATGTCTCAAGATCAGGTGTTTCTTGCTGTCAGTACATTTTAAGAATTAATATCAAGAGTTTTGAATGAATGTAGTGCTGATTTATGCGTTCTGTTCTGTTCTCAGCACATCAAGCAGTGACTGTCCCCAGAACTCCTAGGTGAAACAGCTGCATGTGGCTTGAACTTGCTTTTTGAATCATTTGCAAACTCTGGTTTTGGGGGCTTTCATCTCTTTGGAACTTGTGTTTTCAAAGCCCGTAAGGATTTGTCTTCAGAGTGTCTCAAATTTGAAAACACAGGAGAAGTTCTACTCCTTCTCTTTGGAGTCAAACCCCTCAATTTCACCAGCTCCCTGGATAATGGCTGACCAAAAGTAAGGACTTTGTTTTCTCCCTTCTGTTGGTTTCTGCAGAGCAAAACTTCCAGAAGGAGGAAAACAACACCCAAAATTGGTAGGGCTGGGATGCTCAGCTAGTCAAGCAAAATAAGTTTCACAGTCTTTGGGAAGACTGCATCCTGAAAATCTTTCCTTTTGATTCTTTCACCAAAATTATTTAATATTTCTCAAGTTTCTTTTGTTCATGTCCACAAAAGAAAGTTCATCTGGCTTCTGTTATTAGTTAAGCTTTAAAACTCAGCTTTTACATGAGGGGAACCAGAGTATCAAGAAAGGATATGAGTTACCCAAAAGGTCTGTGGCACTCTGGGGAACTAATGAGTCCCACTTCTGTGTTTTAACCACCTGGCCAGTCTTCTCCAAACTTTTTAATTTTCTTTTTGGGATTAAAATGTATGGAATTGGTGCTTTTTCAAATTGCTTTACCAAGAGCTTTTTTAATGGAAAATAACCATGTGTAACTATACCACCCTTCCAGAAGGTATAGTCAGAGTTATAGAAACTACAGACATGGTGTGATCTCTCAGGCCATTTCTCTCTCCCTCCCTCTCCCTCTCTGTCTCTCCCAGCCTGTGGGCATAGTAATTCTATGATATGGTTTCAGTTTCCTTCATGGAAGCCACAGCTTTCTTGAGTTCTCTGAGTTCTCTGTCAGCTCTTCTCATTTTTCAGTCTGACTCAAAATGTACTTTAGTTTTGAAGCTACTATGGGGCAGTAAAAGACATTTTATACAGATTTTCTTTTTGCTACATTAGTTATTTTATCACTTTATGTAAGGCAGTAGTACTAGCTGAAGTAATGAAAACAAAGGTATAAGATTTTATTATCCACATAAAATATATCTAAATGACATGTAAAATGACCTGTAAAATGTAATTGGAAAGTAAGACATGTTATCTTTGTTATTAACATGGTAACCTTTTTTTTTTCCTGATGGTAACTAGTTTTAAGCCACTGCTACATTTTAATAAGTGTGCAACAAGAGCTTTAAACCATATTCCTTGTTGATCACAAGGAACAAATATACCAAGGTAAATTGCTGAATCAAGACAGCTCTCAGATCATGTTTTCTAGAGCACCTGCAGTGTATTTAATGGATTGAAGAGACATAATTACACAGATTGACAAATTTTTAGTACTAAGAATGAGAAGTGTATGTGCCAGTAAATAAATATCAGTACCAGAGTGGCATAGAGGGACAGAATTTTGCCAGTCTGTGGCATAAATGAGGTTTCGTTTCTTCTTCCATGTGTGATTTCAAATACTGTGTCAGCTCCAGCCAGTTCAAACCCCAGTGGCTGGCTGTGTGATGTATCTCAGTGAGATCCCATTGCACCAGTGTTGCTCTCCCTCCTGTCTGTCCTCTTTGGGCTGTGGAAAGACTTCCTGAGAAGTTCAATATGTTGGATTTTCTTACAATGTCTAAAATCATCAGGATCCTATGTGTTGTTACCACAGAATAATGTCACTATCCAGGATACCCAGGAACAGAACTCTCTGATGGCTAAAATGCATAAATAGATCAAGAAAGGCAGCAAGAAAGTAATTCTTGGTTTTCTTCCTCTCTTCATTTCTTGCTTTCGTTATTTTAACCATGAGATTCTCTGCACTTCTCATTGTGGGAAATGCCTTCATTTCTCTTCTCTTTTTTAATTTGTACTCCAATGTATGCAGCATGTATCTCAATCAGCCCTGCCTTTGGTGCTCCTCGGGCTCCTTGTGAAGTTTCAAGCTCTGGTGTTGTTTCATCCAGCTAATGAGCAAGAATTTGGTGATTTTTTTGTCAGCATACTGCAGTGCTCTTGATGCCTTTTCACTGGTCCTAAAAGCATGAGCCAGACAGTGCACAAAATGCTAGATGGAAAGGGCCAAAGATGCACACATAACAAAAAGCCAATACAATTTTTATATGATTAGCAAATTAGCATAACTGTCCAGAATCCTCAGTTAGAGACATAGGTGATGAGGTAATTCCTCCCCAGTTCTGCTGTTTTCTGAAACCCTTCACCTTCTTAGATTGGAACTAAACTTTGTTTATGAAAACGTGTCTTGAAGAGCTGGTTTCAACCCCCAGGGCTTGAAGCTGCTAGGGAATTTAATTTGCCTTTCTGTCTAATAGAGTGGGTGAAATGGTAGCTACGAATACAATGATAGGCTACAGAGCTACAAACGTGTATGTAAAGAATATAGAGAATATATAAAGGCAAAAAAGGCAAAAACCAATTTGGCATTACTCTGAATAGTAACACTGACAGACACTGAAATACAGATTTTAGACAAGGTATTTTAGTATACTTTAAAATTTCATGGTCTCTTTTATCTGTCTGGCAGAAATTTAGAGATTACACTTCTCTTGGTGGTTTTTTTTTCCTCTTATACAGCTAGATAGATATTAACTGAATATACCTATTTAAAAGTAGAAGCAGCCATGGTAAAAGTACAACCTGACACTAAAATCAATTACTTCAAAATTAGAAAATATCGTGAGTACTTTTGCTTGAGCACATGTCTACCAATGCTCCTTCTGGAGTATTCCATTGCTGCTTCCTTTGCTAGGCTCTCACTGTTAAAACAGTGAATAGACACTGCTGAAGGGATGTTTTGGACACGTGGCAGAGATTTTCCCTCATGGCTTAGTTGGGTCTCTGCATTCTCTTGCTCCAGGTATCAAATGGCATTTGAACAACCTCTGACTTACAGGACATCCTCTGAATTAGTTAAAACAAGAAAATGTGAAGAAGGTTTGTCTGAGGGCATCGCTACCTTTAACACCTAAAGCAAGAAGTGATCTAGACATCAGAGACAGATAGGTGTAATCAAATAAACATTATAAATACTAACAGCATGCTCATAGGGCCTCTCCTTTTTTTTCTGACAGACATTGTCCTTTGATGGAAGACCAGAGAATCAAGGGTTGGTTGTTCACTTCTATTTGTTCTGTGGGGTTTTTTTAATATTAAAATAGGGGATTATTTTCTAGGAAATAGAGCCACCACGTGGAGTACAGTAGCGTGGTTTTGTTATAAAATGGAGGTGCTTCTTCCAGTTACTGATAGGCCTTCTTTTGGAAAACCCCTTTTGTTGTAGTTGAAAGCAAAACACACAAAATCTGAAATAATGCATTCACTTGGGAATGCATACAGGCTGTGATGTTCCTGTGCAACAACCTCTTCACCCTCTTTATTGATGTTGCTTTTATTAGATAGTTGTAATAACACTTGGTCATATAGCAGCCTTTCTGAAAAGCCAGCAGCAACAATAAGCAATTTCCATTTCCTATCCTTTTAAATATCTAGTTCAATCAAGAAAGAACTTAAGAATAAAGAAGTTCCATGAAGAATGGCAGCTGGGAAGCCTGGTTTCACTTTGGATGTATAAGTGGATTTTTTCCTTCTGAGGAGCACCCTGGAGCCTTTCCCTCAGTGAATGCCACAAGCAACTTGTCCCTATATCCAAGTCATCCTGTTTCATGAAACTTTGTAAAAACTTAACAACATTACCTTCTCAGACAAACTTGATTGAAGTTATCCAATGGGTTAAAACATCACTACAGCATTCATTAAAAAGGAACTAATATACATCTATATAAAAAATGCTCAGTACGCTCATTTGAGTCTTACTTTCTCTGGAAAATGGGCCAGAAAACTCTCCCTGGTGCCAGTTCTGGGAAAGTCTTTCACACACAGATTTTTGTACTCTCATAAGTAATTTTTGCATCAGACACTCTGACTTCAGCAGTGTAACTTAAACTTTCCAGGCTCTCTCTGATGCTGGTGCCTGTCCTTTTGCTAGAAAAGCTCGGATAGGGCCTGATGCAAGAAAAAAAAATCCACAGAGGGGAGGGAAAAAAGACAAACAGAGCTCATCAATTGCCCTGACTACTATGTAATTTGAAACTGCATTAATAAACTGGGAGAATTGCCTAATGGGAGAATTGCAATTGTTACAGAAGATTAAGGTGTTTTCTGGCCTATTATTTAGTTAGGAAAATCAAGAATATAATAATCTGCCATTGAAATACTCAGTTGTCTCTAGACCCTTAAGGCATACCTAACCTGAGAGCTTCTACAGCTTCTACAGCTGAGAGAGCTTAGAATGTGAGCAGTACCCGAGCAGAACGAGGAGAGGAGATTTGCTGTGTGTCACACACTCTGTGTGCAGTGTGCTGAAAATGCCTGGGGTTTATACAATTGCATTCTGGAGAAAGAAATCGAGGTAGTTAAAATTGCTGCGGCTGTGAGTTGAAGATATTTACACTGGGTCCCTGTGCTTATCTGTGGTGGTTAGGATGGCACTGAGATGGCTGTGGATCTTTAGTAAAAGAATCATTTATCTGACTTTCAATATTTTTTCATTTCTTTTGTTGTTGTTGATAAGGGTGAGAAGCAAAGAAAAAACAACCCAGAGGTGTGAGAATTCAAATTGTCATTATTTTCCTGTATACCTCAGATGGTTTTCAAGGCACTTTGCTCTTTTTGAAGTGGCTAACCTTCACTTTTGACAAAACTTCTAGGGCAGATAAGGAGGCTTCATGACACCTTCAACCAACTGAAATATTTCCAGGCATCAGAACAAAACCCATACAAAGTGATTAGCAGTCCTAAGGATGATTATCATCAACAGGAATTTGTTTGTCTTGGGACTCGAAGAAAGGGAAGGTTTCTGAAGGGGAAGGTCTGTAATAAGTTGGTGTTTTAAGTGGCAATGTGTGAAGCTTCAATCTTAGTGGAGCCACCCTGGCTGATTGTGAGTCTTCACCCACTCATCCAAACAGGAGTAAAATGACTGTACTGAAAGAATTTGTGTTTCTTACTGGGAACTTTCTTGAGGCTTGGTTGCAACTCTTGAAAAAGTGACAGCTGGACGGGGCAGGGCTTGGATGTGTGCCTGGCCAAGGCTTTGGGGTGGTGAAGTGCTCTCTGAGGGCAGCCCAGATGACTCAAGAGCCTGTGCACAGCCACCCGTGTGCCTTGGGTGACAACCTTGATTCTCACAACTGACTTGTTCTGGGACTAGACATTGAAGTGGTTTTGTTTTGTTCTAGTTTTACTTTTCTCTTTTGGGGCAGCCCTCTCCCCCTTCCTTCTAAATTGTTTTCTCAACTCAACTGAGTCTCAAAGCCTGTCTCCTGCTTGTCTTGAACAGCTGGAATGGCTCTGGACTGAATGAACCGGCAAGGAGCATGAGTTGTTGGGACCCTGGAAGAATCTCAGCTTTCAGAAGGAACAACCTGTCTGTCTCACCTGTGATGCTTGGAGCCAGGTACATTTAACACCACCTCAGATGGCTGCCTGTAGCCTGCCTCTTGGACTGTGGCTCCTGCTGCTTCTCCAGGACATCCAAACAGCCCCACAGGTAAGGCAGGGGGACACCAGGATCCTGCAGCTCCTCAGGATGCAGGAGACTTGTGAGGTCTGGGGGCACCTGGGGCTGCAGGGCCATCCTGCCCTTCAGCTAGGTGTTGGGGTGGGTGTCCACAGAAGCAGGGTTTGTGCAACACAGGGATAAAGATGGTGAGCAGAGCTCTCAGGAGATAAAGGTATAAAGCAGAGCAGCCAGGAGAGTTTGCCTTCTCTGGGATCTTTAAAGGCAGAAGCATGGATACGAGCTGTGATCTGCATCTTGTTGGCACTGACAGAGCTGCTGCAGCTCCAGGCACATCACAGCTGGGGAGTGAGGAAAGGTTTGGTAGGGGTGGGGGGCTTTTGTTTTTGTCTGCGTGCTTGGTGATGGGCACATTCCTTGTAGGGCTTGGTTCAGAGGGCTGCTGCCCACTCTGCAGATGCAAGTCAGGAGGGGCAAACTGAAAGATGCAGAGGCTAAACAATAACAGACCTTCCTCTTTACACCCCCCACCCTACTGCCACTGACTTCCTCATGAATCCACGATTGTTTCTGAATCAAAAATCACTTTAAATAGACATAGCCCACTAGCTGAAGTCAGCTGATTCTGTAGATGCACACCAGCTCCCCATTCCAATCGTATCAGCTCTTGTGGGTTTGCTTCCACCCCGACACTGCCACTTAACCCCTCCTCCTGTGGATCCCATGGCAATGAGCCCTCAGCACCTGGCATAAATCCAGGTGTTTTCCCTGACTGACACTTAGAAGTACACATTTAAAAAAAAAGGTCAGGCACAGAGCTCGGCACAGGTAAAGTCAAGTAGGTGAGTAATTGTATGGAGTGTTGGATCAGAAATGAGCCCTTACAGTGGAAACACAAGCAGGTATTAGCCTAAGACACCTGTAACTGAAAAATCCAGCACATCACTTGGGCTGCTGGATTTTTTTACAAGACATTGACTCCAGTTAGACCTTTGAAAATAACCAAGTCCTGTACCCTCTTCATAGACATTTGAAAAATATCTTCTTGGTTCTTTTGGAAAGAGTAGGAGTTTGCTCTTGTGTCTTTAGTTGTAAATTCCCCTCCCACATTGCAAGTTTGCTTTACTTTCCCCAGGCTATCTGTCCTGCCACTGTCTCCTTCCTGAAATACAGAGGGATAAGTGTTCTATGGGTTTGGAGCCTGTAATCCTTGCTCACCAGAGGAGTATTTGGGAGGGCATTCAGTGTGCTGAATGCAGACTGTATCAAGAGGAAAGCCAGCAGAAAAAAAAGGATGATATTTTTTCTCTTTGACATCACTTTTGGTGGTTTGTTCACAAAATGAAAGGGGCAGAGAGAAAATTTGATTTTCTGATACTCATTGTCAATATTCAGACTCACTGTAAAATTTTCAGTTACCTGGAATGAATACACAGACCTCGCTGGGATAAGCAGCTGGCTTTGCACTGTCCCTCTGCATTGCCTCTCTCACAGCAATAGTTGCTCTTACTGCTAGTGATGCTGTCTAATGTGAGCAAGTCACTGCTTACTGGTCATATTTTTAAGCCATATTCCATCTTACCTCAGTTCACAGGTTGGGTTTTGTTTCTTTTTATATTCAGAGAACTCTCACTTGTTGATAATGTCTTTAATATCAAGCATATGAAGCTTAACTACTTGAAGCTGTAGATTATCAGCTTTTTCTGTACTGTCAGAATTTGGATAGAAGTTGACAGTTAACTGTTGTGCTGCAGTATTAGTCAGTTCTAGAATAGCCACTGCTGGTAGACTTTTTTCTTTTTACGGTAATATGCTTTCTTCCTGACTTACAGCTCATTTGTAGCAATCTGATTTCTTACTCTGCCTCACAATCACTTTTTCTCTATGAGTTCAAAAGACCATAAATAAATGAGTCAAACCTTGTCCTGACTGAATTGCAGAGTAGCCCACTGAATTCAGCACCACCTTTACAAATGCCATTATTTAAATTGGACTAGCAAACATTTTTGTAAAACTAAGGAAAGTGAGAAGAGCTATAAAAGCCTGTTTTCTAAAACAAATTCTCTCAAGCAAGTGTTGAAAACCCCAAATATTTCTGACCTATATGTTTGCTTTATTTAATTGGTTCTTGATCTGAAATGCATTCAGAAAAGAAAAAAAAATAGTTGACCTTCTGGGTCACTGAAAGCTCTAAACCAGTGCATCCCTGTGCATACTGCCAAGAGCAATCCAAGCAGGATAGGCATTGTGTCTTTCCTTTCACAATTTGTATTGCAGCTCCTGCTAAATCCAAAACCTTTGTTTGAAGAGAGAGTCAGAGAGAAGGATAAAGACCTACTGTCCACCACAGCTGGATGCCTTACTCCAGTATGTCTGTGATCTCCCTTGAATGTTAAAGGGTTTTTTATAATACACATCAATAAACAGAAGTCTAAGTTCTAATGACAATAGCAGATGCTATTGGGATAAAACTGGTATTTCTTCATTGACCCCTTCAAGAATACTGGGGACCAACCTTCCTGCTGAGTTAAAAACAGAACTTTGCATCATTTTGTTGCTGTTACAGGTCACAGTAGGAGTCAAGCAGCTTTAGGATTTAGAGAGAAAAAATGACAAGAATGGTGATCTGGTGACTGAAGCTGAGTATTGACATGAATATTTATCACTGAAATGATCTATACTAAGTTTTATACTCATGAAACAGCTCTACTGAACAGATGGTGACTTACAGACATTTTGCAGGTACTGATGGATTAGAAGTGCTGGGGCCTTCAAGAAGCTGGTTTCTCAGTCATTGTGCCATGATTTGTTAAAATGAATTCCTCTCACAGAAGAGCACCTTGGGTTTGGCTCAGTACAGATGGCTACAAAGCTGTGCTTGTAGTTGGACACTTGACAACAGCATTTGTTGAGGAGCCACGGATGATGTGTATAATGGAGGTGGCTGTAGTGCAGAGCTGCCCTCCCGTGGAAAAATAAGGTTGAGTACTCCCCCATATGTACTGCATACTAATTTGTTTAGTATGTAGGTCTAGTTGATGCAGTGATTTATCACTGCACTACCATCAGGTCAAATTCATGATCAGAATGTGCACTGCTGTAACCAGCAGCAGAATCTAATACTAAACTCCTGATTTTCATATTCTTGGCAAGGTAACTTTTTAAAAAGCTGTACTCACATTTTTACACAGACATTATTCATTTATTTAAACCCCAAACCAGACAATTAAATAAACTGCAAGCTTATGTGCTGCATAAGTAATTCAATAATTCAAGGGTTCACACCCTTGTTTAGAATTCAGCTTCATTTGCAGCCAGAGTTGGTTGCCCAGGAGAACCAGGAAGAGAAACTCAGGTATTTGTGGTGATTTCCCACAGCTCTTGCGGAGAAACTAATCCAGGCTAACTTAGCTATAACCAGCATGCTCTTGTTTCTTAAATTATCTTTATAAAACCAGCTAATTCACTAAGTATTTCACGACTGACCTTTTGTGTGGTGACTGGTCATTTCCTGTTGTTCTGTTTGAGGCTTGGAGTGTCTGCCTGGCCAGGGCACCCTGCACACAGCAGGAGGAGGAGATACCACTTCCTTTTCCCCTGCTCTAGGGCTTCCTTCTCAGAACAGGAGAACAGCAGGTGCACATCTGTTCAACGTGGCTGGGTCAGGCTGAGCAGGCAGGAACAGCTGCTCTCACCTCTGCAGTCAGCTTGTGGGGGAGCTGTGTGCTCGTAGGGAAGCCCAGGGATTATAGTGCAGAGATGTGTCAGAGTTCTCAGCTCTGTTACTGGACCTCGATGAAATTTAATGGCTTCAATATGTTTCTATTTCTTGTTCTTCTGTTAGTATCTTCCTTGACTGAAAGTTCCTGTTTTCTGATGGAAGTTTAATAATTTCTGTGTTTCGTGTATATTAAACAGGAGAACAGGCTGTGAAATGAGTTAGGTGGTGAGATTCTGTACAGTGCACAAAGGCAGCAGGCAACAACAAGTACTATTTAAAAGACCAGTGGGAAATTCATTGGCAGAAAGTGAGATGTAGAGTTTCTGAAATATTTAACTGTCCTACCAGTATCATGTGGGAAAATCTCGGGGAATCTACTTATCAATTCTTTACCAGAAAAAAATCACTGTTCATGCCTTCTAGTAAATAGTGAAAATGAAATTCAGATAACAACATTTTTAGGGGATTCTTAAGGGAGAGGCCAAATTCAAAAATCAGACTTTCTCATCAGAACACTTGTAGCACTGTAATTTCCCAGAGCATGTAGTGGTCCAGCCATACAAAAACAAAGTCTTATTATGTGCTTCTTGTTACAAATTGTAGCTGGGTCTCCTTTTCTTAGCTAATATTAGAACTGTTTTATGGTGGTTTTTCTAACTAAACAAATATTGGTTATGTAGTGATGAAAGGTTATTTCTGGAGACCTTCACTCACAAGAGAAGTGGGATCAGTTATTTGAGTAAGAGTTTCATCGTGTGAGTATTTGCAGCATTCTTTTCAAGGCAAAATCCTCTAGTAGGATTTGTCCCTAAATTATAAGTAAAATAATTTATTGGCTTATAATAGACATTTAGGTTGCTAAATTCAAACATTATGACTGCATAAGTAACAGAAAACTTGTGTGCTGCAAACAGGAATGACCTCTGTGCATGACACCAAATCTGTGTTGATTTAGATGATGCTGAGTATGGCATCACCTCATACTCCAGTGCACACAGAGCTGGAAAGCTGTTACAGATGTAAGGGATTTTGTTCCTTTCCTTAAAAAATCCTTAGCTCAAATTAGCATGAAATAATTTTAGGAGAGTGATTTTTATCCTTTTAAAAAATTTGCTGACTGCTGCAATGTTTCTAAAGGAAATGCAGGCAATCATTTAGTTGTTTTGGGGATATTTGAATTTTCAAAAAACTGTGGGCTTTTCCTTACCATTTGCAACTGCCATTGCTGGAGACAGGCATTGGGATCTGCTCTAGAATAGAATTAGTTGTTTTCTAATTGTGTCTTTTGTCCCTTTCAATTTCTAGACATCATTAACCCCACCTCATCCCTGTAACACACATGAGAATTGGTTCTATGATGAAACTGCACAAAGCTGCTGTTACCAGTGTCCCTCAGGTATGTTTATAATTCAGTCAAATTTACATGGAGCCCTACTCATAGAGACAGTAGGAAGCCTGTGTATCTGCAGAGTTGTATTTTGTCCCTGAAGAAAAGGGCAGTTTCATGAATCACTGTCTAATGTGGCTGTAGATGTGAATCTCTTCTCCACTGTCCTGCTCCTGTGTAGTCTGCATGCAAACCAGATAGTGTGATAGAATTTATATAGGATTTTATCACTTCACTTGACACTGAAGTAGCCAGGTCAAAGAATTAATTTCTAACTTGCCCCTGGGTGTGAATTAGCACAGTGAAATTAGGCTAAATGAGCCTCTTCTCAGAGACAAAAAATATAAAATGAAGGTACGGAAAATCTGATGTTATTCTCATAGTCCCAACAGTTTAGAAAGTGTCTCACATGAGGGATGGAACAGGCCCTTGTCAGGGGAGACAATAAGCTGTGCTAGAAACTGGCTGTGACTCAGAGGCACATGAGGTCAGCACTAGGAAATACCTCGATGAGACAAGTGTTCTGGAAATGTCTGAAGCTGCCCCTATTGGCCAAAAACCCCTCAGTGGGTGAGCATTTTGTGGTACTTCACCACCATCTGTATCTCCTTACAGAAATCTTTTTCGTTTTTCTTGAAGGAAATTTCTGACCTGTATTTGTGTTCTGATGATACAGAGGCCTTTAGAGTTTGACTGCCAGCATTTGCATCCAGTTCCATCAGGATTCCCACTGGGACATCCTGCACTGCTGGCCACACCACTAGAGTCCTTCAGAAGTAGTATATGTAAACCAGAGCAAGGGATGGAGGAAATGGTCCCATCAAAGAAAAAATGGGTGGGGGTGTGACCTTGACAGTCCCAAGAAAAGCTCTTTTCTTCTTCAAAACCATACACTGCCAAAGCTCCTGTCATGAGGGATGTCAGAGTGAGGTTGGGTGAGAAGCAGAAATCTGATTTCAAGCAGGCTGAATAAGCCACCAGTATCCATCAGTTCACCTTTGCTGATTCCTTATCACTGCATCCTCATGTCAGTGCTGGACTCCCCACAATAAAAGTTATGAGAATCCTTTTTCATCTTAATTGTCCACTACACCTTCAAGCAATAACCAGTTCATATCTGCTACTAACTCAGCTGCTCACTGCAGAGAAAGAGGAGCTTTTCTAAAAGTCCTTTTAATCAAAGGAAGGAAAGAAGGAAACATGAAACCCAGTTCCCTGGGAACTTAATAATGGCAGGACAGTGGCCCTCGTGGAGACTTGCAGCAAATAACTTGCCATCTGCCCATTCCATAGCAGTCCATTCCAGCTGGAATTATGTCCTGGCCTGGTACCTTAACACTTGAATGGGAAAGGCAAAAATTTCCTAGAGAAACCAAATGACTAAGAGAAGACTGTGGAAATATGTCTAACAGGTAAACAAGCAGACAAGAACATTTCAGGATGGTTTTCTGCCCATTCTGGATAGGTATCTTGCATATTTTGCTCTTTTTTTCTCCAGGCTATGTTAAAAAGAAAGCATGTCCCCGGGATCCAGCTGAAGACTGCATGACATGTGGACCTGATCAATATTTGAAAAATGGCCAAAAGCCAAGATGTGATGCCTGTGTGTCATGCTCAAAAGGTTTGCTTTCCCCCCCACATACCTCACAGTTATATTCTCTCTCTTTATATTTTATTTACACTTTATTTGTATTTTATTCCTTCAGCATTTCCACAGCAAAATTATCCATCCTTGGTTACTGAGTTAGACAGCAGAATGTTACCTTGCACATAATCTATGTTACTTCCTGTGTGACCTGGGAGTACCTAAAAATTCATTCCTCCAATGCTATCTGAGTCTGGTTTCTGCTTTCTGTCTTATATTTCAAGCCATTATCTACATTATCTGTCTAATTATTCATAACTTAAACTACCATCATATGGCTTTAAACTGAAAGAGGGCAGGTTTAGATTAGATACTAGGAAGATGTACTTTCTATTTGAGAGTGGTGGGGCCCTGGCACAGGGTGCCCAGAGCAGCTGTGGCTGCCCCTGGATCCCTGGCAGTGCCCAAGGCCAGGCTGGACAGGGCTCAGAGCAGCCTGGGACAGTGGGAGGTGTCCCTGCCCGTGGCAGGGGTGGAATGAAATGAGTGTTAAGCTCATCTTCAGCCCAGGCCAGTCTGTGATCATGAAGAGGAACAGCACCTTTTTCTGCTTGCTGAGCCTTAAAATTGGTGTTGCTCAGCTTTGGCCCTTCTTTCCATTTCCCTTGCAAGGTGATCCTTTGTCACTGCACCCGTTTCTTGCCCACAGTACCTGACCTGGTGGAGAAGCAGCCGTGCTCCTTCAATTCCAGCCGCGTCTGCGAGTGCCGGCCGGGCCTCTTCTGCCAGATAAATGTCACCAACACCTGCACACGCTGCCAGCCCCACTCTGCTTGCAAGCCTGGGTTTGGAGTCAAAATCAGAGGTAGGAATTCCTACCTGTCCAGTTCACCTTTCCTGGTCCTGGCTGTAGGCCTGGACCTGATGCGTTTTACTTGGTCAGTCCTCAGTCATTATTTTTATTCAGGCACCTCAACAATTGATGTCACTTGTGAAGAGTGCCCTCCTGGGACCTTCTCTGATCAAAACTCCAGCACTGACATCTGCAAACCCCACACAAAGTAAGTCTGTGCTTCTTTGATGGGACTGGCTAATTAATTGAAATTAAAAAAGGATGAAATAGGAAATGTCACTTCTGGTGCAAAGTATACAAATTCATCTTAGAAGCAAGGGAATTGCTTTGGGCTCGTGTGCAGAGGCTAGAAAGCCTCTCTTTGTACCTGTTGCACAGCTCTGGCCTGGAGGAACAAGGGAAGGAAGGAATCCCACTTGCCTCATTTTTATTTAGCAAGTACAGTGGAATTGCACACCTGTGTGAGCAGTAGCTTTGTATCCAGGCCAAGAATTAATGCCACAGGGGTAAGAAGAAAGTTAATGACTTTTACACTGAAAGCAGGTGGTACAAAAATGACCAAGGGGATATTTATCACGTGGAAAACACTTGTACCATGGCACTGATGCCTGTTCTTTTTCATTCCCAGCTGTGCCAAGTTGAACAAAGTAACTCTAAGGAAAGGAAACGCCACACATGATCAAGTTTGCCTGGACCAGTTGCCCACCTACCTCACCCCAAGCACTTTGTCCACAAGATTCAACAATGAAACAAGTAACTCTGACCTGAGGAGGTTTAAGGAGAACCTGGTGACCTCTGCTAGTGGTGACCTTTTAAGTGTCACAACAACTGAAAATCCCAATTCAACTCCTGAGGAGAAAGCTCAGGCTGGCACTTCTCCCACCTCAGCCAAGGGGGAGATGACAGCAGGAGGTAACAAAGACAGAGCTTTTACTCTCTCTAGCACTTTCTATTTGGAAATATCTTTGGTGAAAAAAATTTTTATGTGGGAACTTCCTGCAAATCCTCTCTGACTTGTGAAATGATGTCTATGGTCCTGTGTTCAAACACATAGATCTGCTCAGGGTTTCCCCTCTGCCTTTTCTCACACTGTCCTGTGCTCCCTCTCTGTGCTGCAGGTGTAGTGCTTTGGGCAGTGGTTCTCTCTGTGACAGTGCTTCTTGGGGGCATGCTGATATTTTGGAAATGGAAAGTTTGCAAGAAGCGGATCCTCATCCTCAGAAGAAAGCGTGAGTTTTTCGAGCTGTAACATGTGCTGTGCTGTTTGATCTGCCACTGTGCCACATGGGAACTCAAATATGGAGATATTTGTGGAGGTCATTGGGGAACAGAATGTTCTCTACAGGCCAGATAAGAGTTTAAGGCAAGCTGCTCATGCAGGATGCTGGGGGAAGCAGCTGGAAATTTATGAAGCGAGGTGGGAGGGCAACCTACAAGTGGGGAAAGGGTAAAGAGCTGTTTCTTCTCTCAGCACAGACACTAGTGTTAAATTGTACCTGAAGTGTTTTGTGAATAGTTTTTGGTTCTGGGAACAGGACTGGGCTTCGAGCATGAGAGGAAGGGTGATTTTACTGACACTGACTCCCCATAGCTTTGCCTAGAGTTACATCTGGGGTGTGCCTGCAAAACCACATTCCCTGTTTTATAGAAAGCAGGACGTGCACGTTGTGGGTTGGTTGTAGATCTGTGGCTGTGGTGAAGCTGTTGGAGCCTGCAGGCTCCATGATGAGTTTGACTAAATGAAAGGTTTCTTTTATCAGCACACCTGCATTCGGTCATCGCACACAAATATGCATTCAGATCTCAAGGTGAGTGACTGATGGGCCAGCAGTGTCATCCTTATGTCTGAAGAATAAGTGGATAGCTTAACATGGGATTTTATTTTACTAAATTTTAATTTTAAAAGTGGAAGTTTCTCACGTCACATGTATGTCTCTGCTGCCATGCAAGATGCCAGTCCTGTTCCTCCTGCACGGGCAGGGGACACGCTGGATGTGACCAGGTGCCACCAGATGGCACTTTGTTCCCATGGTGGCTGAAGGGCTGGGTGATGTGTCACTGCCGGAAAACGCCCGATTGATTGTGGGACAGTCAAATATGGGAGACGTGTTCAGGAAAAAAGCCTGTCCAGATCCCACAAGTGCAAACATTTTACCCATTTAGCTGATCCTCTCTCAGCAATTCCACTTCCACTGACAGATCTATTCCCTGTTGTGTCAGATTCCCCTAATCACCACACAACAGAGTTTTTTAAACTCATTCATTCAGGAATACAATTTAAATTCTCTTTGCAGCTTAATTTTCTCAAAATGTAATTTTTTCTGCCTCGCTTGCCTTATACAATAGAAACTGTTACTGTGTAGCATTACAGAGCTGATGCTCTGAAAATAAAGGTGATTGCACATCAGGGTGAAATTAGACAGTAGGTATGAGCCCACCTACCTTCATGGGGCTACAGAATGTTGTACACCCCCTCCTTCTCACCTCTCTTCTTTCTCCAGTGCTCCCTGGGATCGTTAATGAAACTATACATAAAATCCCACCCCCTTAATAATATTCTGGCCATAGGATGAAC
The DNA here is from genome assembly GCA_013399225.1 of Rhipidura dahli. Lineage (NCBI taxonomy): Eukaryota > Metazoa > Chordata > Aves > Passeriformes > Rhipiduridae > Rhipidura > Rhipidura dahli. The sequence continues at coordinate 331,474 of VXAC01006913.1, read as the reverse complement.
TGACCTAACTTGTTAATCCAGTAGAAAGTTACTGACATTTTTCACTTTTTTTCTTTTTAATGAGCTTGTCTTGTGCTTATCTAGACAGTTGCATCTGTTCATTTTTTCATAAGAAGAATCCCAGTTGTGGTGTGGGGAGAGTGATGCAAACAGCTTTGGGGACAGCAGGATCTCACAGTCTTGGCAGAAACCTGTTGCTTGTTCACCTCAGGAGTGTCATTTTAGTGTGCCCTTAGTTTTAAGAAAGCCATCGTGCATGTGCAGTGGGCAGTGGAGTGGTTTAGGAAGTACCTTGCTATGTGATCTTTCAGAGCTTTTATTAACATTCTCATGATTGTGCAAGGTTTCTTCTGATAATGTTTTTACTTTCCATTGCAGGTTCTGATCTAGTGAACAAATGTGCAGTAAGTGTGAACAATATTCCAAACCAGATCACTTTCCATGCCAAAGTAAATAATGTTATTTTCAAATGTCCTATCCAAAAAGTGCCAACTTTTTATTTTGGACTTCCCTCTAGAATACATAATCATTTAGGTGGGATGAGATGTATTAGAACTTGATACTTTCATGTCTTGGCCTGAGTTTAATGTGGTGTTAAATAATGTGAAGCTGCTAATCTTGCTTGTGAGGTGTTTTGGTTTGGTGTTTCATGGTGCATTCCATTCTGAAATCACAGGATGAACATGCCTTTTCTTCCTTCTGGGAGAACTTTCTGTGTCAGTCCCATTCCATCTTACTGCTCCAGTCACACAAACAGGATTTGTGCTTTTCTTCTGTCTCCCTCCACATCCACTCCCCTCTGCAGGATTTGGCATGACTGTGATATGGGTACACAGTAGGTTTGGGTTGTCATTCTTTCAGGACAAGATCCTGGTGTTACAGTACAGTTTGCAGATGAACAGGACAAATATCAGTCAATTTGACAACAACAGAAAGCAGTTCCTCAGCTGCTGAAATCATTTCAGCTCTGTTTGATTTCCCCTCTGTCAGTGAAATTACAGCCACTTTCAACCTCTGAGTCAATTTATTAGGCTTGTTATCTTTAAATGTCCAGATCTGCTAAACCACTCTTTAGACTGGTAATTACTTTTTGTTTTTAAATGAGTTTGCTTTTAAAAGTTGTGCATCTGGACACACACAAGATACTACTTTTTCCAGTCACTCTGGTTGCAATTGGCTGTCATAATTTCAGTGTCATTGCTAATTCCTGAACTGTGAGGACCTTCAATTCTTGCCTCTATAGTGAGTCAGACATGAGCAAGGATTTTAAACTGCAAATTTTAAAATCTTTTTTTTTCTTTACCAACCTTGTGCAAACAGAAGAAGATCAGAACCACCAAAAAATTGTGATGCAGGACCTTTAGCCTCTTTTACATTTTGGTTCCTCTTTTAAAGAACTGTTTGTAATTATTTCTTCATGGATTAGATAGTTTGAGCTTGTTTCTTCTACCTGATGTTCTGCTGAGGCAATTACATTTTGAAGCTAAATCAGTTCAGCATCTGGCTCTATTCTTCCATAGGAGCATGATAGGTCTTTGCAAAGTCTAAGAGATAGCTAAAACATATTTTCTTCAGTGGAAATGAGGCACATTCCTGAAAATGTCATCAGAAATCTGTGAATTCAGCTTAGAAACACTATTTTAAAATATGGTCTTATGTGATGCAGGAGCCTAGTTTGAAGTTCCTCTGCCTGATAGGTACTTTGGAATGTTTCACTCCCTGTGACAACAGTGGTGCTGGGAAGTGCATTCTGTTATCCTGACTGCCCCAGGAGGGTTCTGTGCATCTATTGCAATGTCCAAAGTCTTTGTACACTCACCCCACTTCTGCTCTCCTGTTTGTATTTGCAGAAGATCATACTGACCACTGAGAGTGGGCCAGAAGAGGAAAAGTTAATTGACAGAACCCTTCCTTTGGAAACCAACAATAACTTGGTATCCAGCACAGAAAAAGCACAGAGTCCTCATCGGAGTGTGACTGATGTGACACTGAGCAGTGGGAATGCCCCAGATTGCCCTGTGGATTCTCGAGTCAGAGACCACACAAATAACAGAATTGGTGAGTCTAGCTTCTTTCTTCCTTTTTTCTTGTCCTTTTTTCAAATTTTCAAACATGGCACATACTGTCATTCCAAGATTACAAGTAAACTGCAAAGTGTGCAAATCTCCTGACAAAGATTGGGCTGAATCTCCAGATCTTTGACACACAAATACCTATTAATTTAAATATAACACTTTCTTTTTTTCATGTTTGTCTTAGTCACTATGAATTTGACAGAAAATTCCCTTCTTCCTCTTTTTCATTCTAGAAGATGTAAATTTTACAGAAAAAAAAAGGAATAAGTCAGCTGGAAGATGATGCTGTAACATTGGATGAGAATTGTACTTTGCTATTAATTTCTTCTCTGGTTTCATAATAATGGCTTGAAATGTGTCTCCCATGTGTTCCCATAAAGTCTTTGACCATGGCACAGGGTGGGAGACAAAGTCAGGCAAGGAGCTTATTCATGGGGGGAGGATTGTTACCTGAGACACCATCTGCATGAGACATTCTGGCAGTGCTTCCAAACCCAGTTCTGAGGTTATTTGAAGGTGTTATTTTTCACATTACAAAAATGGACCTTTCCTTACTAAATGCCCTTTCTGATTTTACTGTGAGTGATGGATTTGGATGAATGTGATGATTTGATTTATCATAATCAAATATCTCCAAGCAATTGACTTACGGTGTCTGATGTGCAGCATCCTTCTGAATTAAGTGCAGTGGTGCAAGCCATTGAAAAGGCCTTATTTGTCTTTCTGTGAAGGAGTAAGACAACAAATTGGACCCAAGATTCATAAAATTTTGTAATTTACTCTCGGCTAGAAAGAAACTAATTTCTTTGGGTCCAAAGACCTCAGAACTTCTGTACAGTGCTGATCCTTACCCAAAGGTTTCTTGTACATAGTGCTGTTTCTTGAAACAGCAGGAGCAAAAACCTTGGATTCTTCATATCTATATCCTAATTATAGTTTCTTCTAACAGATTCTTGTGAATATTTTCTGCCTTTTCTGCTTTGTCTTTCTCCTGTAGTCCCACTTCTAGCTCAGTGGCTTAATCCCATTGAAACTCAATCTACTTGATCTGAAATGCCAGAGTCCCTGTTACATGAGAAAGAGCCATCTCTGGGGCAGCAGCCACTATTCACATGCTCAGCACTACTCTTTTCCTTCCTCAGAAAAGCTCTACATTATGAAGGCCGACACTGTTATCGTGGGGTCCATTTCAGAAGTGCCCAGTGGCAAGAACTGTGCTGTTAGAGGATATGAAAGTAATCTTGATGCCCAGGAAAGCAAGGAAGAGGAACTGGAAATGCACTACCCAGAGCAGGAAACAGAGTCTTTTCCAGGGAATGATGTAATGGTTCCTGTGGAAGAGGAGGGAAAGGAATTTCACCACCCTACCACTGCCACTGAGAAGTGACAACCCACAGAGATTGTGTGGGAAGATACAGAATCATCCAGTGTGACACTAAGGCTGAATTTATGACAAGGGAGGTAAACACACTGTGCCTTAAATTATTGGGAAACTCCTGGAAAACACTGAAATGCATTCAAACAAGGAGAGCTAGAACCTATTGCATCTAACAAATGAGAGCTCATTCAAACCGCTGTCCTTCTTAGCTCACATCAGATATTTCTCTTTCCCTGTCTCCCAGTATAATACTGAAAAGAAATTTGAATCAAAGCTGCATAATTTAGAGGACATCTAGATGTCAGCTGAGGTTTCACAGCTTGTTTTCTTGGTGTGAAGGAATGGATTGAAATCTATGCCTAGTTACTCCTATTTGCTGTGAAAATTCTGGCCAGGATTCTGAGTCAAGCTTGAGACTCAGCCATGTTTCTTATGTTTCTATTCCAATGCTTCCAATTTTGTCATACAGTTTGCAACATCTGGTATTTTCTCAAGGCCTCAACTTTTGATTGAAAATGATAATAATTTCAGTTTTCCCAAGCATAAACGTAACTCTCAAGTTTGTGGACTTCATGTTTCTTGAGGAATTAGGATCAAATGGCGCCACACAGGTTCTGAAAACAGAAGGCCATAAAACAAATTGAAGTCCACTGTACTTTCTGCCATTCTTTCTAGGTTTTGAAGTCCAATTCATATTTTTTTGACTATGTCAAATCATTAGTAAGTGTACAAAACAGCCTCTTCTGATGGAAGTCGAACTGGCTAAACATTTGGCTATTGGATGAGCTATGGGTTTAGCCCAATGTGGAGCCTGTAAAAAGAGAAATGAAGAAAAGAACCTATTTTTCTACTGAAAAAGAGGCACAGCAGTTACTTCCTATAACATTGTTAATATCTACTTGTTTTAGAGTTGTTCATAATCATCAGGGTGACACTGATTTGCATGTCCTTTAAAAACAAACCTGTTTGGTGGTCAACTGGCATGTGTTATGCTATTTTTAAATCTTTCGTGCTGCTTGTTCCATAACTGTAAATGTAAAAGTGCTGACTATACTTTTGCACAGGACAATGGAAAATGAGCAATATGACAAAGTGTGTCTTAATAATCAAAAAAAGGAACCACAAACCCCATTGCTTGCTTTGTAGTTTTGTCCTGCTCAGAATGTCTGACAGTGGTGCAGCTGCGGCGACTTCTGTCTCAGAGCATACAAATGGAACACAAGGGCATAAAAACACCTTCTTGGGCCAGACTGGAGTTTGAGCCAAACATTTCATCTCTGACAGTCGCAGTAAGGGATTAATTAGAGAGACCATATCTGCTGTTTGCATTCATCATAGCTCTGCAGTGGCAGTTGGCATTGGATTAAGGATTTCAAAGAGTTTGACTCAGCCTTTATTATTCTCTCATACCATCATTAGTTTTTCTTCTCTCTTTTGAATTTCCAAGAAGAATCTGCCTCCATAAGTGCCTGTGGCTACAGATTACAGATAATGTGTGCTGTCTAAAGGACTTCTAACACTTTTAAACTGGCCTCTTTATTTCAGCGAATGTAACCAGTTCTTGTCAGTGAGTTGCTTTTTTTTTTTTTTTGCAACCAAGTTGCTTTTGTGATTCCTGATTGTATCTCAGCTTTGATTGAACTAAGCCTCCAAGACGAGTTCCCATCTTTTCATATTACTCATGTACATTTGATGCTCCACTGCCTTGGTCACTTTAGTTGACCTTTCCCACATCTACCTTAACTTCACTACATAATTCATTTTAGAGAACACCAATTTCTGAGTCCACAAACTGAATAACCACATTTACGTGGCTGTGATTGTTCAGGGCTATTCTGCAATGACTATAATTGTGTATTTCCACTCTGTATATTAATTAATCTTTTTTACTGGAACAGCTTTCTAAAAGAACCATAGGCATTGCAACCTGGTGGATGTGTTATGGTTGGTTGGTTTAATAATGCTGGTAATGTCTGAATTGAAAATTACATGTATTTTAAGACATGGTCACACTTTTCTTATTTGATATGTGAATGTTTCATTGTTGATTAATTTCAGTACCTATATCAGTCTCAGAAGTAATACTTTTGCAAGAAAGTCATTTGAAGCTCACGGATTAAAGCTTAGTGGATTAAAGTTTTTCTCAGGAGCAGGGCTGAATTTATAGTAAAGTCTGTCTGTATCATCCCGGCTACGTGTGACACACGAGTGACTGGTACCGTATTAGCGAATACTGGGATGCTGCAAAGGTAACTTCGTACTGTGGGGCGAAGGAGTTGGACTTCAATGATCCAACTCAGGGTGTTCTATGGATGGGGCTGAAGAGACCCTCCACACACGCCGAGAGCCCCGTGTAAGCAGCTCCGATGCCCGGGTCATGAAGGCCACATCCACCGCTGCTCGGCCGTGCCGGGGCGGTGCCCCCGGGGGTCGGACCCGTCCCGGGGCCGCGGGA
>VXAC01006913.1:309743-325471 GCA_013399225.1 Rhipidura dahli | reverse complement strand
GCTGGGCTGGGCGGGGCCGGGGCGCTCCTCCAGGGGTGCTGGGAGCGCTGCAAAGCGGGAGCGCGGCGGGGGGAACGCGAGTGGCCTCGCTTGATGCCGCCGCTCTGGAGGCAACACTGTTTTGTGTGCGGTCTACTTGTCACCCGTCCGTGCCTTGTCACCTGTCCGTCCCTTGTCACCCATCCCTTGTCACCCGTCCGCCCCTTGTCTCCTGCCCCTTGTCACCTGTCCGTCCCTTGTCACCTCTGTGCCCCTGGGCTTGCGCTGGATTCGCCGTGATCTCTACAGCAACTTCAAGTTCCTCTCTTAAGACTTCTTCAAAGCTCAGCCTGTGCCCTTTGTCTATGTCGTTGTTACTCCTTGGCTGCCCAAAGGAATGATTAATATTTTTTCCTGGACTTTCATCGGAAATAAGTTGATTTTGCAGGTTTGTTCAAATGTTTGTAAAAACTGTGGTGAGTGTCCTGGCAAGTGCAGAATGTAAACCCATATCTATATTACACTGTTTACACAGGAAGAGCTTGTTGTGCTCTCTTGGTTCCCTAGAGCTCTTTCCCATTTAAATAGAAAAGCCTTTTAATTCACAGCGAACATCTGATGTGCTGCAGCTGGTACCGTTCCCCTTCACTGCAGCAGTGACTGGCCTGTTCCATATCCAGCTGTACCACTATTTGGCAATGAGGGTTTGTAACCGTGTCAGTCAAAGAGCTCAACGGGATCTCTTTGCCTTCGGCTCTGTGTTGTCTGTAGTGGTATATTCACAGCACTTTTCTGTCTGACTTTAAAATGTCCAGCACTGGGAAGATAAATATGGAAATGCTGCTGAGATGTCCAGGTCACTGTGTTCTCATGGGATATTTGTTATTGCTATGTTTATTTAATCATAGATATTTAGGCTGGATAAGACAAAGGTTCACTGAGATCAGGTGAGGATGTCAGAATGTGTATTGAACCTGGAATTACATAATGGTCTTTTAAGGAGTACTGGGTGCTATAGTGAGCTGATAATATATTAAAATAATTATTTTAACTGTTTCTCACTAATTTTTAATTCAGCTCTGGTTTTAAGGTGAGAATGTTTTGAACCTGATTTACTGAACACCTTGCAGTGGATAGGGTAAAGCAGAGAGAGAAGGGAGAGTCTCAGAATTGTAGCAGAACTTATCACCAGAATTTAAGTGTCACATTTTGTCATACTTCATGCTGATCAAGGGGCTTTGGTTCTAAAGGAATTAGCTCTCCTCTCACTCTAAACATGACTGAAACATAATGATGGAAATAATGACAGAAACTTTCAGCATCACTTTTTGCACTGTGACAAAATAAGGAGAAGCCTATATATACAGTTAGAAAAACATATACAGTAGTTTCAGAAATACCATGTCTGCCACAGAGCTGGAAAGAAAACATGACTGTTATATCAATTTTTAACTGTGATTTGTTAAAGGAAACTTACTTTATTTTTGAGGGAAACAAACTGGCAAAGCAGTAGTTCTTGAGTGACACTACTTCTTTGTCACTGTCACACCGTGGACGGGTAGAGAAACCACACAGAGTCCAGCTCAGGTAGAAATGGAAGCAAGCAATTTAATAATTTTTCCAGAGGCTTTTATATGTTAGTTCGCTGAAGTGTGTTAAATGGCATAAGATAATTGGTCCTTTGGCCATCCACTCCTTGAGGGGGTTGGCCAAATTCTAAGACATCCATTTCTAAATATTTTGCTGATTAGAGCCATAACAATCCTGCAAAACAACCTGCAGGTGCAAGGAGTTTACAAAACGGTAACGTTGTTTTAGATAGCTTGCATGGGAAGGACAGAGCTCTCACAAAATCATGCAGAGAGCTGAAGAAATTCCCGGCTGAAGTTTTTTCAGTATCCATACTTCTTGGGTTTTTTCTCATTCATCTGAAAGTCTCTGAAAGTTCCCAGCCTCAGTCCCTGTGTTAGACACAGAAACTGAACATTATTTTTGCCATTTTATACAATTGAATCACCAGAGTTATCAGAAATAGACTAAAATTTTCAAACAGAAGAGCTGGTGAAACGTGTATGTTTTTCCAAATACATGTGTAATAAAATATACCTTGTCTTCCTACAAACTTGGACTTCTATAATTTTTGCATGTTGTGAACAGCTTCCATATTCTGTGCATCTCTCTGCTTTTTCATTCTGAGAAGATGTTTTCATATTCTGGTGGTGAGTGGCAATGAAGTAGAATTCCTGGCAGTAAGCAAAGAGACACTCTTTTCTCAGGGAAGTGGGATGTGGAACTGTAAATCTGTTGGTGTGTGGCTGTGCAAGGACTCCTGCTTTATAGAAGTAAAGTGCAATATAGGATGGGAGAATAATTCACATAATGGACCATAATCTTTGAGAAAGATTTGCAGCACAGCAGCTTTGAAAGAAACTTCACAGTTTGAGTAAAGTTGGTATAGCCTGATACAACTCCAGCTGATTTGGGAGACGCTGTTATCTGGTAACTAAACTTCAACAGAATTATTTTTGTAAATGAGAAGTTTAAATATTTTAGACAGAATTCTGTTTTTTGCTGTCTTCAGTAGGTCTGGTAGCTCAGCAAACAGTATCTCTGTACCTCAAGTCCTTTCCATAGAAACAGATTTTACAACAGAGACCTCAGTGACTTCATTGTGGTTTTACATGCGTGAAGAACATTGTATACAGATGTAGTTCCTCTTCAGACTCCTCTGATTGACAGCTTAAGTTTGAAGGCAAAGGTATGAAAAGGAGACCAATAGAAAAGAAGAAAAGTAGACATGTGAGTTAGGATTAAAATAGATGCTTAAATATCTTTGTTTAAATGGCCTTGAGTGAAAATGTGTTATGTGAATGGATTTATATATATTCATCCATCATAATAACATGTTTTATTTTCATTATATAAGACACTTAAATTTAATTATACATAAAGTCCTTTCAGTTGGTGTGGAGACTGCTGTTAGCCCACTCCTCTCCAGGGACAAATTAGGTCACCTGTATAGTGATCTCTGTAGTGCAAACAGGATAATGATCCAAACAATGCAGGAACTCCAGAGAGTCAGGAGTCACTGACATTGTGTATGTAACTGCTTAGTTATTGCTTAATGCAGAGGCATTGCAAAAATCTCCCTAGTGAGTTATGAAGTCAAAGGCAAGCATAGCTTTTCCATTTCTATGCCAAAATGTATTGTGTAATTTGATGTGCATAGAGCTAGACTAAATTTTGTGTTTAAGAATGTTTGTGCCTCTAGTGATAAATTCACAGAATCACCAGGTTGGAAGAGACCTTCAGGATCACTGAATCCAACCCATGCCCCAACACCTCAACTAAACCCTGGCACCGAGTGCCACATCCAGTCTCTTTTTAAACACATCCAGGAATGGTGACTCCACTAGGCCACCTCCCCAGGCAGATAATTCCAGAACTTTATCACTCTTTCAGTAAAAACTTTTTCCTAACATCCAACCTAAATTTCCCTTGGTGCAGCTTAAGACAGATGAGGTATTTTATTTCTACTTGTACCTGTCAAATTAAATGAAATCTTCCAAAGTCTTAATGTTGTCCATATAAATTTATCTTGAATCAGCTGCCATTAGACTCTGCTACCTAACCTGAGAAGCTCTAAGGCTGTAATGCAAAATCAGGTTAGTTTCCCTTCACACAATCTGCTTGTAGAACATTGAATCACAGTAAAAACAGAGGATACAATAAGGACCTGTGAGAGATACAAACACTAACAAAATGCAAAGATTGTGAAATATAATCTGGCCTCTACTCATCAGTCTTTCAGCCCAAAGTAGCCAATGGATCTGGATGCCAGACAGAAATCTTATATGGCCCAACTCAGACTTTAAGATTGGTGACATTGCTAGAAAATTGGGGTCTTGTAGCAGAGAAATCCAGAAGAGTTTTAAAACTAGTAAAAGGCCTACACTTCCTCTGACAGATTTGACAACTTTGATTAAACTAGTTTTTTGTTGGGAGTAGCTACTAAATGAATGGAATCCTTCCAGGGCAAACCAAACAGAGCATGCATGTGTGTCTGTGTGTGCACAAATTGTAGCTCAGCCACTCACAAGTCCCTTTCAGTTTCCCATAATGTTCTTTGAGGGCAGTTGGGAAGAAATTGTCAATTGTAAGTCACTGAGAGCCACAGCTCATCAGATAAAATTTCAGGGACATAGTATTAGACAGCAGGGAGATCCTTCCAAGCACAACTTCAGAGAAACAGGTGTGAACCCAGCAACTGACAGGTTTGCCTGTGTCTGTAGCTCACAGGGCAGAATTTACAACAGACAGGGATGAATATGAGATAAGAATTTTTGGGTTTTTTTTGCCAGGAAGCCTCACCAGCAGGGTAATTTGTTACGTGGTTTATTGTATTTCTCCTTTTCCCCCGTCTGCTCTTGCAGTGAAGTTTTATGTTTTGAAAAGGCTCTCAAATATTTGTTTTAATTAAGTTGATCATAGTGACTACAAAAATGGGATGACAACAGTTGATTTTTGCTCTTTTAATAAAAAAGTAACTTGAATGAGAAATACTTTTGATGAGAGCAGAGCCCCTTTTCTCTTTCATGAGATTTTAGTATCAGCTCAAGTTTGCAAACAGGATGATTTATCATTTTCCATCCTGTGATATCTAAACTCAAGACTTTTCTCTGCCTTCACATTCTCAGAAAAGGGTTTTATTGACACTGGCCATTGAGTAGGTTGACAAAATCCTGTTTCTGATCACAGGTAAATAAGAGGTAGAATATTTCAATGAGCTGCATGCTGAATTCCCTTTAAGCAATTGCTGAGGGTGGGAAACATTAGTCTCCATTGTCAGTAATGTGAAGACACAATAGATATTCAGCATGTTTTTCAGTAACACGGAAGGATATTTTCATTACCGGCCTCCCAAGAGCTTGTTCCTGTTTTGATTTCTCTTTTTAGTAATGATTCCTCTAAATGTGTGTAGATTACACATGGAGTGATCTCTGCAGACTGCAGAAAGCTGAGCAGTGTCATATCTTTTTTAAACAGTGCCTTTCTGGTCTAGCAGGAAACTCCTACGCTCATCCTACCTAACAGGAGCCTTCTTTCAAGTGAGTGTATTTTTCCCTTTGAAAATAGTCAGCAAGTCATCAAGTAATTTGACACATTCATTGAAGTCATTGAGCTGTGCTGATCAGCGTGAGCTGAAATTAGGCACCCCGTATTTCATGATTGTTTCTAATGCATTTAACCTGCATATTTGTCTGCACCTTCTGCAAAGGTGCTGATTCTCAGAAGCAGCAGTGCAATTTTTGGAGACATCATTTTCAAAACATCAAGGCCTTTCTTGCTCAGGAAGGAATCAGAGTATCTGGAAAGATAAAAGCCTGTTTTTGTTTTCTTTGGAAAGATTGGCTGAAGTCTTTGAGCCACTTTGCAGTAAATGTTTCTCCCATAAACACACAGGTAGGAATTTAGGTTTCTCTGGTGTTTTGTCAGATGTGGTTTGAGCCAAGGCAGCTGAGGATAAGGCACTCAGCTCTTTGGTTTGGGGGATGCAGTAGTGACCGGGTGTGAAGCTAATCCCATAGTTCCACTGCACTGTTTTGAACCTAAAACCTGGAGAAATCAATTTGTTCGTGATGGTGGATCTTTGAAAAACAAAAGAACCTCAAAAGAGTCACAAGCAGCTCATTAGCTGTGCATTGCCCTGCAGCCTCTTGGCATCTGCTGTGTTCTGTTTCACTGGGGCTACATTGGTGCTTGTAATTGCACTGGTCTTCAGGTATTTGTCTCTTTTGAGTCTCTAATTCAAGATCAGAACGGACTTGTGACTCATGACTTCCCTTTGGTTTCTCCTAGGAATATTCATTACCTTATACACCGCAGTTTGCACAATGCAATGATCCCAGCACCGAATTCTATGATGAAGAACTTGATAAATGCTGCAGCCAGTGCCCTCCAGGTAGGTTATAATTCAAACTATTACTTTACACAGCCAAATTCTCTCAATTTTTAGATGATCATAGTGTATTTTGATTACTTATACATCTAAAGTGCATGAGATTTTTGCTGTTGTAAAGCATTCTTCCTCAAAGACAACAAAACACTGTGACTGCAAAATGCCTGCAAAAGAGACACATTATCCATCAGAAATGGAATTCTTCTGCAAGGTTAACCTGGCTGGGGCTTACCAGGAGGTAGGTTCTGAGCTCGTGTAAGCACAGCTCTGCATTAAGTTTTCATTAAATTAATTAAAGTAATTTTAGTCAACATTGGAGGGGGAGCAACAGCTCACTGAGGGAATTACAAAAATTAGGCAACACAGACCCAAGCCCCCTAATAAAAAATATATTGTAAAACAGGGCATGAAGTAAAGCTTAGTTTCTGTACTATGATATTATCACTTAGATAAGGGGCTTTCCATTGGACAGGTCAATCTGTCATTGCTCATTAAGGGAATTTTGTTGTCTTTTATTGTCAGTCAGGCACTACATAGCATTGTCAGACTGGGGACAGGACTGCAGACCCTGTCTGCTCTGAGCTGTCATGTCTTACACTCCAGGGGTGATAATGAGTGACCTGTAGATAGCAAAAGTCATTGTCTGTGGCTTTTGGGGTTGTTTTTTGGGAGTGGGATAGTAATGTTCTTTGGAGATTTTGGTAATAGAGTTTTTGCAACAAGTTGTAACTATATTATTATATTAGATACAGCAAAAAAACTACCTTTTTATCCTTATTACATGCTGAGCAAAGAAAATTTGTCTCCATAAATGCTGAGTTTCTGTCAGGTCCGGAAGTTTAAACAGGAAATCAATATTTGCTGAAACAGCTGCAGTTTCTTGAATTAACTGAAATTATCTAGATAGATCTGTGAAACTTCCTTTGTCAGATGAAAGATGGTAATTCATAGGTAAAACTGTTCTGTTGTGTTATGTAGTGTTCAGTACTAAATCAGCCTAAATCATTAGCAGGCTGTAGGATGCAGAATGTAAAGCTTCAAGGACAGGGAAAAACAAAGTCTTTGGAAATAACTCATTTGACTCATCTCCAGGGCCTATTCTTTTGAAAAATAGATTCTCCAAGCAGCTCCAAAAATTTTGCACTGTTATTCCTGCTTTCTGAGTATGTTTTCCAGGATGTTTCTATAAAGGATATGAGACATTGGCTTTTATCTTCTTTGTCCTTTCACATGAAAGGGAAATGGCAACTGATGTGTTTTCCTTTCTCCAAAAATGATTATGTTGGAATTCATATTTGCATGCTCCCACAACTGTACTAAGCTCTGTTGGTGGTGAGAAGCTTTGGAGGAACTACCTTTGATAGCTTTTCACTTCGTCTGGAATGCCAGTAGTTTCAGAAACTCCCTGCTTGGCTCTGATAGGGCTGGCTGGAGACGTGAGGGAGAAAGAGTGAGCTCTTGTCCTTTATGTAGTGACAATTGGTGAAGTTCTAATTCAGGTCTGGCTGTGATGGTACTTGATTTTGCCTTCTCTACTCACTGCCTGTAATAGCAGTAAGGATCTCACCCAGGCACATTATTCTGGCATGTGGGTGACTTTGGGTATGAAACACCTCCCTGTGTTCACCATAAAACAGCTTCTGCGAAGGTAAAATGTTTGAATTATGTATTGTGGTAGCTGCACCTAAGTATGTGCTGAGGAGTTTTGCTCAGCATTGAGGCTGCCTTGTTTTGAATGTGGCTGGAATTCACTGAACTGAATGTAGGAAAAGGGGTGAAACATGGGTGGATATAAATCAGACTTTCCCTGCAGAGACATGCAGTCCTCCTTTACGTCAACACTTTCTTGGTATATGATACCAATCTGATAGTGTCAGTGAAGGGAAGGGGTTCTGCAGCTAAGAATGAAACTTAATTCCTAGTGATCTTTTCCAGTGAACACTTTCTCTGTTTTGGTTTGGGTTATTTTTCTTTTAATAGGTCAATATAGGACAGGGAGCTGCAGTCACACCGTGGACACAAAGTGCAGCCCCTGCAGACCTAAAACGTACACAGCCATCTGGAATCGCTCTCCACAGTGCTTTGCTTGCTCACCACCCTGCAAGAAAGGTAGGCTTGGATTAGTAAAGAGGCTTGTTCAGAGACTGGGCTTGGTTTAACCTTGTCTTTTCTCCTAAGAAAACCAGGAGATTTTGTCAATCACTTGTATAGTCCTCATGCTTTTGGAACGTGTAAGATTTAGGGATAAGAATCAAGGAAAAGTCTTGCAGGGAGCCCTGGCCCTTTTTCATTTTAAGTCTTAAAAATGAGACACCTTATGTTAAGACATCTTATATTATTAAAAACTAAGACACTGCATCGCCAAATATAATTCCAAATGCCATCAGTAGAATAAGTTCCTGCTTATAACATCCCATCAAGAGCTCTTAAGACCTGACTTGGACACGGGTAAATGGATAATTACATTTCCAGTGTCCTGTCATTTCTCATTTTGTCTGCTGAAGTGACAACAACAAACATGGGTTGTGATATTCCTCTCTTAATTTATTTGTTTTGCAAAGCAGCAGTCAAAGAGAGCACACTGGTTCTGTTCACTGAAGCAGCTTAACAGTACATAAGGTAGAACATTGTACCAACACCTGTACTTGGTGCTAATAGATTATCTGCATTAACAAACTAGGTCATGCTGTTCTCAGTCATTTCTAATGGAAACTGGTGTAGAGCATTATATACCTGATTCACTGAGAAGTAAGTTTTAAGGATACTGTCTATGTTGCAAGGACCTTTGATCTCATCTAAAGAGATAATCTTAGAAAGCTGGTTAATTACAATATGGAAATGTCTGTAGTAAAATCTCCAAACAGTTACATAATCTGCACAGACTGAAAATCTCAGTATGGCCTCAGGTACTGCAGTGGTGAATGCAAATAGCCATGTTTGGGGTTTATGACAAATTATAACACAACTGCAGGTACAGAGTTTTAAGTGTGCGCTCTACAGACACAATTTTCTCCTTGCCTAGAGAGAGAAAACTCTTCTGAAAATGTAGACATTGGGGCATATAAGACATTTGATTCATGGTGCTATATAAGCCCAAAACTTGTGGAATGTGCACATCACCTCATGTTCCCTTGAAATGTTGCAGGCTGTGATTTTAAATGTTGTCAATGACATCTTGATTTATTCTTGTTTTAAAACCAGGGCTTGTACAGAATCAAACATGCACTAGGTCCCAGGACAGGATCTGTAGCTGCCCACCCCACAAGTACTGTGTTTCCAAAGTAGATGAGTACTGCGAAGTGTGCAGAGCACATAAGAAATGTGGCAAAGGTTACTGGGTTTCCAGAAAAGGTAATTTGATTTTCAACACTCTGCTTACTGAACACTTACTCTGGCCTAATTCCCTACACCTGTGCATTCTTTTTAGGGTTTATTTTTTTATTCTTAGCAAGTAGGCACTAACCAGAGTAACAGTATTCTCCAGAGGTATATCCAAAGGGACAACGTGTTGCAATCTCTTACTTCAGGTATCATAAAGTTCCCAATCCAACTTAATCTTCATTTTGCTCTACTGTGTGATTTATTCTATACAAGTGACTGAGATTTAAAACCACTTAATCACTCCTTAAATCTTTGAGACAAGGCTTCAGGTGGAATTTACTGTCCACCAATAAATAATGATGACTCCATGGTGTCCTGCAGAATTGATCTGGTTTTATTAGTTGATGGAATCTACCACTCTGATAACATATCTATCTCAAAATGACAAATAATTTCCAAACATTCAAAACACTGAACATTAAAAAAAAAAATAGGAATCATTTGAGAAGATGTAGAACTCAACAGTATGGTAGTCAGTCAGTCAGGGACTAGTGAAAAAGCTCAGCTTTGTCTGAGCACCACATTTGAACCTTTTGGTGGGCATTTAGTCCCCAAAAAAGATAGGCTACTAATGGCACCAAACTAACAGCTGGTTGATCTTTTCTTTGGGTTGGTTGCTTCAAGGGAGTATCTTCTGTGATAGTTATAGGCTGTATTTCTGCACTGTCTCTGTATCACTGCCAGGATCTCCTGCAGACCTTGATTATTCATTCTTGTTTCTCACCAGATGAGTAACTGGAGTTTTCTTCTTTGTTTAAAGGGACAGACAGCACAGACACGGAATGTAAACCTTGTCCTCCTGGCACATTTTCCCCTGAGGAATCCTATAACACCAGCTGTACACCCCATACCATGTGAGCCAGTGTTCTGTCCAACAGCAGCCTTAACTGTGCAGGGCTTTCTGTCTTTCCTGACTTCTCTTTCTGTTTCTTTCAGTTGTAAATCAGTGGTTGTTCCTGGGAACACCAGGAATGATGCTGTTTGCAGTGACTCAGGAACAGCCACAGTTCTGCCTCACACCATTTTGAACCTACTCCTGACCCAAAGCTCAGCTTCCCACAAACCTGAAATAATAACTCGATCTGTCACGTTACACTCTGTACCTGACCTGTCCCACATCACCGGTGAGCTTTAACTCATTTAAAGTCACTTTTGTCTGCCCAGGAACCAAGTTTATATTTAGTTCTCAGTGTCTTTCTAAGACCAGTCACCTGTACCCAAACAGAACCTCAGAAGAACTCAATTAATTCAATGTGACACTGCTTGTAGTGAGCTGCATTTTTACCTGTGCATCTGTACTATCCCAGTCCTTGTGAATCTGAAAATATTTTTTAAAAAACCCCAAACTAGATTATACTAGGCATTTCCTGATAATTGCTGCTATAGCTGGTAGAAAAAGTATCTTAGGTTCTGGACTGAGGTGAACCAGACCTGGTGAAAGGTCTTTGGAGTCTTCTGTCAGCCTTTCCTGAGACAGGAGGTCCTGGAAGCCTTCCCAGGTATGGATGTGTTCTCTCCTCTTCACAGCTCATCCAGAAGGCAGAGATGTTCAGGAGCATTCTGAGCTGCCTGGCCTTGTATGTGACAAACTCTTGCTTCCCTGGAGAAATACCTTTTGTGACCAAGGCCAAAACTGTCCTCACTTTTCAGGAGAGGAGAATTCAATTTTATGAAGTGCTAATGACTGGAATGAGACCCTGGTATCTGACAATTGGGGCATCAAATATGAATGTCAGACATACACAATACTTGTAAATTTAGCTTTTGTAGCCATGGACAGAAACTACAAAACTACCCTTTTCTAATTAAAGCCTTTGTTAGATCAACCTCCTAAATAATTTCTCCTCTTTATTTTCAGGAGCAGTAGCAGGACCACTGTTATTGGTCCTGATAATTGCTATTTTGGGGTATTGCTTAGTCTCAAAAAAAAAAGGTAAGATTCATTAAATGAAAACAAGCAAATCTGTAAAAACTGGGAAGTCACCTTACTTCCCATTAACTTGAGCCTGGTGGTTGATTCAAGTTAGTGTTTTAGAAGAGGCCAGCTTTCTTCAAATCTGTCTTGTTCTTCAGATTTTAGGTAATTGTCTAAACACACAGAAGCCTTGGAGATGGACAACTGTGCAACAATTGTGCTTCTACTGAAGCTTGTGAATATTCAGTATTTCACCATTTAAATATTAGACAATTTCAGGTGTCATAATTAAACACACCTGACTGTGGTTTATTGTCATCAATACCTTTTCTTCCTGACACTATACAAGAAAAAATTATGAATTCATGCAGAGGCTTCTCTTTGATTCCTGGCTAAATTTAAGTCACAAAACGAATACAATACAGCTTTCAGTGTTTCAAAGTGTCTGTAATAAATGTACATTTGGAGTTTATTCCAAGAGCAGGGGATCACTCAGTCTAGTTTAGGGTGCAGCTGTTGCAAATGGGACAGGTTTGGGCGCAAATGAACTGTCTTTGCTCACTTGCAGCCCTTGTGTACTCTGCACCAGCTACAGAAGCAGATTTGGTGAGTTTCCTCTCTTTCCATCTCTTCCATTTCTTCAAAAGTTATACAGAAATCATAAACTCTTACCTAATTACAAGCAGAAGAAAACTGCACAGAAGGAAGAAAACTGGAGTGAGAATGGGGTGGTTTGGTCCCCAAGCCAGGGTGTAAGATGTACCTTAAATACCCCACATAATGTCCCACCCTCACTTTATGTGAGGCTAAAAACAGCAGTAAAACACAGGTGGGGTTTGGAAAACCAGATTTTACAGCCTTTGGTCCCCAAGTAAACAAGTAGTGCTGTGGGTGCCTTTGGGAGATGGGTTCATTTTGTTGAACCCCTAACGAGATGTTATGAATTTTACTTACACTCATCATTGTGCAAATGAAAATAATTATGGAATGGCTTGGGTTGGAAGGGACCTTAAAGCTCCTCTAGTTCCAATCATCGGTGGTTTCTTTAGCTGCCAAAATACTGACCAAAAAGTGTTTTGGTTTTTTTTTTTTTTTTTTTAAGATTAACGTTTTGCATTTCTCTGAAAATGTTCTAGCCTTTTCCCTCTCCAGAAAAACAGTGTGACAAAAAAGTGAGAGATACAGAATTGCAGAACTCCAGGAGTTCTGAACAGGAGCAACAGCATCTCTTGGAAACCGCTGGGTCCAGCAGTAGCATCCTGAATAATCCAGCTGGATCTGCAAGCATCAGTGTAATAAAAAAAAAGAATGATGAAAAGAAAAACCCAGAAGGATTTCAGCAGCAACATTCACCTCCAGAAGATTCTAAACTCCCCAGTGGAGACAGACACAGCTCTGCGAGTTCAGGTAGGAATGATCCTGAACGATCCAGAACCTCTTCAAATTTGATTATGAATTATGAGTCTTTTTAGCAGAAGTGTAAATGGCAGGATAAAACATCCGAGTCTGGTTCAGCAGAGAGAAAATTTAGTACCTTTTGAACAGAAAAAGTGATTGTTTTTAGTTGCCATCCTGAGACAGTAAAGAGAGAGTTTCCTCAGTGGAGAAACAGGTATTTAGGGACTAGGTGATCAGATGATTGGCACTTACCTGTGAGTGGAAGTAGGAGTCAAAGGGAGCAGTAACAAAAGAACATTGTCTATAGCATTTGAAATGACAACAGATGGGCAAGGAATTGTTTGCAATCCAGAGCTCTGCATTAATTTTGGTAGTCTTTTTATTTCTGGGGTGATATGTGGATTCTACAGTACCAGTAAAACCCACTAAAATGTTACAGAATCAACTCCACCAGCTTGGCTAAATTAAGTGAAGCAAAAAGATATTTAGTGTCTATTTTAACTGTAAGTCAAAGAGTTGGATAAAGAATCCAACTGTCCCATTCTGGTTTCATTCTTCCATGTAATTTAATGTGTTGTGTGTTTGTTTGACAGAGCATTCTGGTAACGGAGGAACGCAGGTGAATGTGACATGTATTGTTAAATTTTGCAGCCCAGACTGCAGCTCCCAGTGCCCCGAGCAGAGCAGTTCAGCTAGAAGGGATTATGGAAGCACTCCCTGTTATTCCCCAACAGGGGACAAAACTCCCCTTTCAAAAGAAGAAAATGCCTTGAAAAAAGAAACTGAAATTCACATCACGGTGGAAAATGAGGACAATTTACCTCAAGGCTTACTTCCACTAGAAAAGAAGGTTCCTCTGGGTATTCAAGATGCTGGGATGAAAACCAGTTAAAGGAAACTACAGATCATATGCTGATTAACAGATAAAATTAACCAAACAATTTCTTGTCTTATAAAACAAACATCATGGTAAATGTAGCTTTCTTACAGAGATTTGAAATTTCAGATGAATATAGACACTGATGCTTTTGAGGTTTCCAGTCTCTTCTGTCGCTTTGCAGTTTAAAAGACAAAGCATTTAAATTTTTTTAAATTGAATGGCCAGCTCCTCCCTTTCTTCGGTGATACTCTAGAAGGACCTTTATGAGACTTGAAAAGGAACATTTTTTTAAATTTTGCCATTAAGTTTTCTCCTGAAACTTCTTGTGATGTTAATTGGGGTTCAGGTCTGCCACATTTCAAGAACATGGTGTGACCAGCACTTCTAAGGGACTGGAGTTAATTTATCATTCTTTTAATGCTCAGGAATAATCCATTTGATTTGAATTTTAAAGCTTTTGCATTCAATTTCCTACCCCCTATCTTAGTTATCTTTGGAAATATCCTCCTGGATATTTCTTTTATTATCACAGTTTGGTTTTTTTCATTATCAGACCAAATTGCTCAAGTACATATAGGATATCAGGAAGTGAAATCTTTTACACAAGCACTTTTACTAAAATTACAGCTGTTGTGTCTAAACAACAGCATTTCATTCCCTGTACATAGTTCATTTTGTTTTAGAAGGGAAAACATAGATTGAACTGTTGTTATCTTGGAGTAGGAAGTAAGTTCCTTTTGTTGACAACTAGAGTTTGTCACCTTTGTGTCCTGGCTGATGTAACATGTTTCCCCAATTGATCCTGACCTCATTTTTGAGGTAAACCATAAATCCAAAATATTTTCCCTGCGTTCAGTGACTATTAGAGCAGATCCCTGTGGTTATCTTTGCCAGATAGCTCACTGCCCTCAGGTGGCAGAGCATCATCTGTAATAAACAGAATTTACTGAAACCTCAGAACCTGAAAATCCTGTTCTTCTTCACTGTTTGATGACACTGGAGCTCCAGCCACCTCTTACAGAAAATTAGTGGATGTTCTCCTTGAATTAAGTGGTTTGGAAGCCAATATTTAGGAACCCACTTCCCCTAATTATATTTTACATCTGTGATTTAACTGTCAGTTGTGGTGGTGTTCAACCAGAATCTGCAATCCAGAGTCTGAATCCCATGGGAGTGAAGTCATACAGTGTCACATAACTCATCTTATGCCATGAAAACACCAGACTGTGTGATCACTGTCCTTCCCTTCCCTCTGAACTGTCCTAATCTAGCTCAAGATAGACACAGTGGTTATTTCTGAGGACCGAGAGGTAAAAGGATCATTTGGAATAACATTTATTTGATTGCTACAAAAGAGCATTCAGGTTTTGAAAATACTGATTTTAAACTTCCACAAAAGTCACAAGGTTGCTGATATTATTTCTAGAACTGAGAACTGACAAACAGGTCTGTAGTTCTACTATGAAGAAACTTTTTATAAATGTACAAATATACAAACTTACCTTTGAAGGTAGTTTTTAGGAGACTTTGAAAATGGGCACATCGAAACAACTACAGAACTGAAGGATTTAGGCAAGAACCTAATTTTTCACAGCACTTCGAACCTCTTGCACTGTAATATTTCTGTCATTTTTTTCTCTGTCAGCTCCTATTATTTGGGCCATATTGAAGCAGCAAAGGAAGATTTTTGAAGAAGTTTAAAAACGTTAAAAAGGAGGATCCTGTTACACTAGTTAATTTGCTGAGTTTTCAAATTAAGGAGCTATCACAGAGGGAAAAGTCTGTGGTTTATATTGAAGTAGGAAAAATGAGCTTGCATTTGCTTATAAAAAGTATAAAAAAACCAAAACAAAACAAAAAGAGAAACTTATCTTTTTATAAATACATGTATTCTCAAGTTTCCTGATTTCTTTATTAAACAAAATTCGGATTTCCAGCGTGGTTCTCTCACTGCACAGGTTACCTATCGCAGCTGCCAAGCCAGCTGCTCCTGCAGCCTGCGGGGCACTGCCTGCGGGAACTGCGCGGCTGCTCCTCTTGAGCCTGGCTGGCCCAGGGCCCCGGGCGGGCCTCGGGCACCTTTTGGCCCCAAACCCGCCCGTTTTGAGCCCATTCCCGCGGGCACCTTTGGGCCCCAAACCCGCCCGTTTTGAGCCCATTCCCTCGGGCACCTTTGGGCCCCAAACCCGCCCGTTTTGAGCCCATTCCCTCGGGCA
>VXAC01006913.1:197965-309533 GCA_013399225.1 Rhipidura dahli | reverse complement strand
CCCGGCGCCCACCGCGGGGCGCGGAGGGCAGCGCCGGCCCGGCCGCGGGGATCTCAGCCTCGCGGTGGGGCCTGGGGGTCCCTCAGGGCCTCCCCGCCCGGCGCGGGCCGATCGCCGCCTCACGCTCCCCGGGACTCCCGCGGGGCTCCCCCGGGGTCCGTCCCGCTCCGCCGGGCAAGGTGACCTTTCGCTTCCTCCCCGGCACGCGGTGCGAGCACACAGGTCTCTGCTGCCGATGCCTCGTGTCCCCCCCGGCGCTGCCCCGGAGGCTCCTTCCCGCCCGGTTTTGGGTACCGGGGCGCTGGCGGAGCCCCCCGCCGCTCCGGTCGCTGCTCTGACACCTGCCCCGGCCTCGCGGCTCCAGAGCCTGCTCTGCCTCCCCCTGCGGAAAATTACATCCTTTTCTCAGGAAAAAAGTAGCTCGCTTTGAGCCAGGGCCTGGTTTGGGCTTTGGTTCTCACCCTGACAGTTCTTTTTCTACTGTGTGCGTTAAGGAAATTAAAAGACTAGCACTGAAAATAAATACCTTGTTTTTCTTCCCAGGGCAGCACTGGGAAGCTCAGCAGTGCACTACAGAGTTAAAAATATAAAAGCCTTAAAATATTTGGAAGATTCCTAAATGATTAGTTATGTCCCACGAGTTTAGGTTAGAGATATGATGTACTTTATTTACAGTTTTTGGGGTGATTTCAGGCATGGTTTATGCACCAGAGGGTTTCAGTCACTGGGATGGTGATCTCTGCTGTTCTTTAATGTTTCTTCAAGATCTTTTCTCTGCTTTGGTTTCAAACACCTGGAGATTCCTTTTTTTATTGACTTTTTTTTTTAATGATGATGTAACAAAGATGACTGTATATGTTTTGAGCTTCTTGTCACTTTTATTAGAATAAAAGCCTATAATATAAGCTGGTGACCCAAGAGAATGAATGCTTAGTCTTTATTTTGTGGAATAATAATACTGGTTTTGAAAATTGTTGAAAAGTTTTACGAAGGCAAAACTGTTAAACACATTTTATGTGAAGTCATGTGGCTGAGTTGAATCGAACTTGGCTGTGCTATTTTCTGTTTCATTCTTCAGGACAGCATATTTTCACTTTCAACCTTTAGAAAATGCCTTTCATTACTTCCTTGGTTCTGATTATTTAATTAACTATTAGTTAAATATTTTCACTGCCTTTTTAAAAAAGAAATAAAAGTTTAAATGGGGCTGCCCAGAATCAAGCAAACCCCATGATGAGAAAACAAAATCCTAATATAAAATTTAAAATGTGATTCTTGAAGTTGTCATTTCCTTCTGTTGTCAGCTGTAAATAAAGGGTGTATCTGGCTTTTCTGCTTTGTAGAATTCAATGGTTTAGACAGGTATGTGGGATTGGGAGAGTTTTTAAAACACAAAATTGATACATATATTCCATTCTAACCTCAAGAAATGGCCTGCATGCGTTTTTCCTTACTGTACCTGCTTCACCCTGCCCTTGCAGGAGCTATGAGTAGTTTTGCAATTCAGTGGTTAAAGAGTTGAACAGGGATTTCGGGATTTTAATGCTCTCATTACCACAGAAGTTAAAACAGAAGTGGCTGAAGAATAGTAAAGGGAAATGTTCAGGACTGTGACCAGTGGCGCTTCTCTATTGCAGCTTTTTCCCTCTTCAGTGCAATAATCTCTGCTGCCACTTTGAAAACCTGTTGGAGTAACTGTTGATGAGCTATTTTTGGGGCTTGTATCTGATTACTTCCCACACACACACTCTCCCAAAAAGGGGTTTGAGTAGGGTGAGTTGCTTCACAGATGTCGTGTAAGAATTCTACAAAAATACAGTAGGCTTCAGGCTGTTGCTTCAGACCAGGCTGCCAAACCCAGCATGGTGAAAATACTGGCAGCAGAGCTCGAGGCCAGTGCAAACTTCAGATCAACATGGAATTTTGGCCTTTCCTTTTCTGAAGGAGGACTGTAGATTTGCCTTGTTGATTATTGCAACAAAATATAATGTTTGGGTTAGAAAAAGGATGGAAAGATGAACTTTATGTGAAAATTTGAGTGGTGTGTAATCACCAGATCTCTATATGAAGCTGATTTGACACTTAAAGGGCATAGGATAAAGCTGCTTTAAGGTAGAAATCAACCTTAGTGCTTTTACTTCTCTTCAGCTAGATCACAGCAAGAATTGAAGTGACGGTGATGTCAGCTCTGTTGAGAGTGGATATTTCACACAATAATTTTCTTGTTTTTTTCTTTCAGACTGAGACTAATAATGGAAGAGAAATCCAGAAAATGACAGAAAAGCATTAGTTTTCCTCTTCTAGGACAGTCATGTTGGAAGGATTGGTAGCCTGGGTCCTTAACACCTACTTGGGCAAATATGTCAATAACCTGAACACAGACCAACTTTCGGTGGCACTTCTAAAGGGTGAGGGAGGCTTTGTGGTATTTTCTGTACTGTTTTCTTAGTGTGGTTTACAAAAGTGTTACGTTTTTTAATAACTGGAAGGTGGAATAGAAGTAATCACTTAATATTGTCTTTATATAAACCATTTTAATACAGAGTTTGGTGCTTTGTTTGAACTTTACAATAAATAGTAAATGGCCTTATGTTCTTTGTTGTTTTTTGTCAACACTCTTAAGCTAAGTTAAATAAAATTTTCAAAGGTATGCTTAGCTATCTTAGCATGTTGAATTTATGTCATTTTTTCTTGGTACTGTTCAGTAACTTTCCTGTTGAGGGACTGTTGCTGTGCAACATGGAAGAACTACACGAGCCAGATCCATAGAAATGGAAGGCAGAGAGCTGAGATTTTATTAATTTTTTATAGTTTTTATAAAGTAGTTCGCAAGGTGTGTTATTTCACAAGGTCATTGGTTCTTCCAGCCAGCCAGCCCCTGAGAGGAGTGGCCTAAGAATCCAGGAGCAGCAGAGAGATGTTTTCCTAACCAAAATATAAACTAGGAGAGAGAGTTTACAGAACTGTTCAATTGTTTTTGCTTTAACATGTGGGAAAGATAGTTTTCTCACAGAACTCTAAAGCATTTCTCTGTGGAAACACTCTGACAGCGTCAAGGGACCATGGCAGAAGTGTCCTGCAGCCTCTTACCTTTTGGTGCTCATAGTTACTCCCCTGTAATCTGGTTTGTGTCATGTTGCATCCACGAGTTTTGTACTTTGTACAGAGTCCTCATATCAATGCTTTCTGTTCACCCTTTGCTGCTGTTATCTGCTGCTTATGGGGAGAATGTTTTGTAATACTCCAAAGCTTCTCTGTGTGTGCTTTTCACAATACTGAGAAAATAAGTATCTATTTTGAAAAGACAATAAGGAGAGGTTTTGTCTGTAGCTACAATAAAGTTCAGATCTAGACCCTCACAGAAGATTGCTTCTGGATGACCTCATCAAGTAGTTTGAGCACATGACATTGGAAAGTTAACAAGTGTATTAAGTTGTGATTGTAACGCAACCTGACGTGATAGGTTGGCTGTTCTCATTAAATCCCATTTAATTAATAAACCCCGAAACAATGCCAGTTTTAGGCTTACAGTTGTCATATTTTAAGGCTTTCTTTAACATAGTTTTATTTAGCAGACTTGTCTTTTTATTCTCCTTTGTATAGGTGCTGTTGAATTGGAAAACTTGCCACTAAAAAAAGATGCCTTAAAGGAGCTGGAATTACCATTTGAAGTAAAGGCAGGTTTGTATTTTGGTTGTGTATGCAGGACAGATAGTTTTTAAACAGGAAGTATTGCATGTTTTAGAGGACCTGTGAGTCAGAGGCTTGAACAAACGAGGTAGCCTGATTTTTAGGTTATTTCTGTTTTAGCATGTTTGTTTCTTACATCACTCTTTCCTTGAGGATTTTCAAGGGTGATAAAGTAAATTTTCACAGGAATCTGACAGTGTGTCTGTTGTATTTATTCAGGTTTCATTGGCAAAATAACGCTACAGATACCTTTTTATCGTCCACATGTGGATCCATGGGTGATATCTGTCTCAAAACTGCACTTAATTGGTGCACCAGAAAAAAGAGAAGAGTTTGATGAGGAAAGGGAAAAGTTGCAAGAGAGAGAACACAAGAAAGCCCTTCTGCTGGCACTTGAAGAAAAATGGAAAGTGAGTCACGCTTGTGTCTCATGGTGAAGAAACCTCTGTGGTGGATGGATTGTGTTTAAGTGTCCTAACAAGAGAGAGAACAAATGCACGGGAAACGGAGTAGGAATTTGATTTGTGCGTGCTGACAGACATAGTGCAACTTCTGCCCTACCACCCCTCACCATTATGTCGTATGTCCCACATGTGTCAGAGATATGTAAATATCTTGTTTATTTTTTCTTTATCCCTGTTAACAGTGATTTCAGTGTAACAAAGTATATTGTTTCCTCACCAGCTGTTACAGTGGTCAGTAATGCTTATCCATGTTTCCTCTTACAGAAAGAACAACAACAGAAAGGGGAGTCTTACTGGTACTCAGTGACCGCATCTGTAGTCACTAGAATTGTAGAAAACATCGAAGTAAGTCTTGGCTTTTGAGTGATTGGCAGTTACACATTTGCCTTTAAAATGGAGAATAATTGTGGGATAGTAAAAAAAAAAGTACTGTGTGTTGTGAAAGTGGCTCATTTCTGGGGAGAAGAGCAGGGACTGCTGGTATCTGAGGAGAGGAGGGAGTACCAAAGCAGAAGTGAGGGATAGGATTTCTCTTACGTTAAATATCTAGTAGAAATTTGTTGGAAAATTGCAGAAATTAAATATTAAATTGCTCCAGCATTAATGAAAAGTACTGCTGTCTGCTAGAATGATGTAAATAGTATCTTTAGTAATGTTTTTTTTTCTGTCCAGTTAAAAATCCAGGATGTGCATTTGAGGTTTGAAGATGGTGTCACGAATCCCTCACAGCCATTTGCGTTTGGCGTCTGCATCAAAAATGTGTCAATGCAAAATGCAGTGTTTGAACCAGTAAGTGTGACTTGTGTGTACAGGAGCAGCTCAGATAGGATGCTGCATTGTATGGGTGCTAGCAAGTACTCAGTAAAACATGGCATTTTCATAACCTTCAAATTTTCAATTTATGACAACAACCATTTTGGTTGTTGTAATAAATTGACTCTGAGCATTTTGTATTTTTTATTGAGTATGTAGAACTATAAACTACATGGCATATGGTGTATGATCTTGACTGTACTTCACTTCTTCTACTCCAGGTGGAGAAGCTGATGAGGAAAAAACAGATGGATGTTGCCGATTTCAGTGTTTATTGGGATACCAGTTGCACTTTACTGGGTGACCTTCCTCCTGGGCAGCTACAGGTACATGAGAGAGGTTTTACATATGAAAGAGAGGTTGTTACTTTCCTTTCTGTACTGCAGACCTGATTGATGTAGAATTTATTGGATCTGGTCTTTTAAGAGCAACAGAAGTCTATGGTTTCATGCTTTAATGACAGGATACGTGTGCAACCCACAAAGGCTGTGCTGTGAAATAGCTTGTTTTACTTTTGAAGAGAGAGCTTGTTCAGTAAGTTTTTTCCAATGGTCTGGCCTGCTAATAAAGTACATTCTAGTACCTGAAACCGGTGCATCCTAATGACACCATGACACTCACTTCTTAGAGAGTAATTTGCTTGTAACCCCCAGGAAGCAATGGATAGAAGTATGGAAAGTCGTGATCATAATTACATCATGGAGCCTGTCTGCACTTCTGCTCTTCTCAAGAGAAATTGTTCTAAGGAGCCTTTAAGGTCCCGCCATACTCCGCGCCTGGAATGTGACATTCAGCTTGAGACGATACCCCTGAAGCTTTCCCAGGTAAATACCAACCATTTACCTGCCAGTAACTGGAACAGATATCATAAAACTGTGGCAGTGTTTGTGACAGCTTAAATGCTATTATTGTAGCATAGCGTTAGTACTCTCTGAAAGATTTTGTTTGAGAAGTGACTCAGAGAGATATATTGAATAAGTTTTAAAGTCAAGCATTTAAAATTACTTACTTATTTTACTGAAACCAATTACTGCAAAAAGAACTAAATTGTTTGTTTATTGTACTAATAGGAAGGGTGCATGTGGAGGGGGTGTTTGAGCTGTACAATGTACAATAGCACATGATGTTATGTTGATAACCTGACATGGAAGATTTCATTCTGTTTATTTGTAAATGGAATGTCACACATGGACTGCTAGCTGCTGGGAGAACATACGTCACATTGGGGAACAAAATTGTTATAATCTTAATTCTGCACCGTGTGCAGGTCATTGGTGTTTTTCTTCCTCTTTTCCTGGGAAAACAGTCCAGTATCACCTAACTGATCTGTGTGTTGTTTCACTAAAAGATGCAGTATCAGCAGATCATGGGATTTTTAAAGGAACTGGCTAGAAAGGAACAACAACTTAAGTTCAGGAAGTGGAAGCCAAAGGTTACAGTAACAGAGAAGTAAGTACCTCTCCATATGTTTTATTGTCAATAGGGTATTACAAGCTATATTAGAAAAACTAGAATGAGACAAATACAAAAAAGTATATAATAACCGTATGTTAGAGATTCAGTTTTCATGTTTTGTTCCCCTACCTTATAAATCAGTTTTAAATATTCAGACGTAATTCAGACGTAAAATTATTATTAGGTTGGTATGGATATGCTACCTGAGGCTTTCAATCCAGTCTGTGTAACTCTAAATTTTGCTGTCTGTGCCTGATATGTGGCAGCTGGACTAAATCCCAGTGGAGTGGTGGGACCCTGGGGAGCACTGGCCTACACAGTCTGTAGGACCAGCCCATCTGTGCTGGCTCCAGTGCTGCTGCTTTTCCTGGCCGCTGGCCCACTGTTTTTTCCTGAACCTTTCACCAGTTGGATATACACTTGGGTTAGTTTTTTTTAAATGACATACTGGTAATACAGCAGTTGAAAATTGTTCCAGCTGCCGGGAATGGTGGATCTTTGCCCTGAATGCAAATCTTTCGGAGATCAGGGAGCAGAGGCAACGTTCCACATGGGAGTTCGCGCTGCATCGGGCCCGGGATGCAGTGTCCTACACAGACTTGTACTACAGCAAGCTGAAGGGGGAACCACTGTCTGCTGCAGACCAGGTATTTAGACTTGAGTTTCTTCTACAGTGATGATTAATCATCTTACATTTGGTTTTTTTCATCTTTTCTTGTTTAAAACCTGGACAAGTTAAGAAACATCTTTAGTTGTACTGCAGTCTGTTTTCACTGAACAGACTGTCTGCTGACCACAGCTAAGATTTCAATGATGAAACCTGGGCTTGTGGGAGGTGTGTGTGCTGCAGGGTTCATGTGTTTTTGTTTTGCACTGCAAAAAGCTGTCTGGTTTTGAGCTGTAAGCAGTGGTCACCAAAAATAGCATTAACTGCTATAGAATGCCTGTGACAGTTGGTGATATGCTTTAACTCATGTTCTCTGTAGATCCAAAAGGTACTTAAATACCAGAAATGTGTCTACCCATATGCTTGGGTATATAATTGGGAAAAATTGTGACTACTTGACAGTGTGTTTGGGGTTATTTGAGGGTTTTGTTGGGGGTTTTTTATTTGTTTTGTTTTTCCAAGTTGATTTGAGGATGAAGAATTTGAAGTGCCCCTAATAATGAACCTATGACCTACTTCAGAAAGAAAAAAACCCATGAACTATAATTAGTTGCTTTTTATCTTTAGGTACATTGGGACTTTTTAAAATCAGTTCAGGGCACCATGTACCTCACCTGTATTAATTAAAGGTGCAATTCTGTTGATACTTTTAAGTTGTATGTAATCTTTACTTATGTTATTTGGAGATGAACTGCAGGAGTAGGTCAATGTACCGAAAATTTTTATAGTACCTGGCAAAGCCAGGTCTCATAGAGCTTGTACTGCGTTCAGCAGAGCTGTGAAATATAAAAGATTAATGGCAGTGGACTAGAAAAATGTCTTTTGCTTGGTTGTTTCGTGATAGATTTTTTAGACTTGGGTGAGTCATCAGTTCCCACAAACAACTTGTTAACCAGTACAAGGAAGACAACATGTCTGAGTAACTGACTATGCGTACTACATTGTCCTAATTTACCCACTTCATTTCCTCCACCTTCTTTACTCAAGACAGAAGCTTTTTTTGCTCCTGGCTAAGCAAGGCATTCTGTTAAATCAATTTATTTTCTCTGGTTTAATTTTTGTTCTGCAAATCTTGCTTCTTATTTGTAATAGGAGGCTATAGTTGTGAATTTAATACAGTGCTAAAATAGTGTATTTTACAATGCAAACAAGGTTTTATTTATAATTCAGGGGAATGTCAATGTTACAATTGCCTACATGACTTTCAATAATTTTTGTGTGCTGAGGCACTTGGCTATGATCATTAGTGTAAAAACACGTAGTTTTTTCTGCGAGTCCCTGATTCATTGCAGAGATACTTGACATGTTTGTGAACAAGATTCTGTACTCCTTTAATGCAGGTACTTTACCTTTTTTGTCTTTTCAGGCAGAAATGCATCGTATTGAAGATGAACAGACTTATGAAGAATTGAAGATTCTGTATGAGATAGTTCACAATAAATTTCATGACTTAGCTGAGGTGAGAACATTCTCTGCACAGGGTAATATTTGCAATTTTTAAGTGATTATCTGAGGTACTGTTCTGCTGGAGATCCTTACCAGGTATTTTCTTTGTTTTAAAAGTGTGGCATTAATGCTAAAATTGCAGAAATGCTCAGTTCCTGCAGTCTTTACTGTTGTGTCACTTGCACAGTGACAAATCTTTTGTCTCGTCATATGATGATCTTGCCCAACAGGATCCTTGCCAGAATTCATAGGTCAGGTACTCTGCATCTTGAAAACAGAGACTGGAAACCAAGGCCTGTAATGAATATTTTCTCAAAATAAACAGGTAGCAGAAGTAAGCCTCACAGAAATGACTTGGGGAACACAGTTCATTAAATATGGACTAATCTCCATAACAGACCATATAATTTCTTGCAAATACAAATGTGAAAATGTAGAGCTGTGCTTTGTGTTGTGAAGTGACTTCTTCTTTGGCTTACTGTTTCTAGACTAAAATTTAAACAGTGACGTATGGCTTCACATGAATACGCAGCAGTTAAGTGATTGTTTGTTCTTCTTTGCTGCTGCTCTCCTCTAGGCTGAGTATTGATTGAGAATATCACTGCTGGAGTGCTGAGTAAATAGGAGATGGAATTATGATTTTGTTGTGGTGTTTTTTGTACACTGGTGATACTCTTTCACTCAGCAGCAGTAATGTCTATGTCTTGAATGTTTGAACACAGAGTGTTAAAGAGCCCTTGCCTGATTCCATTGGAGGTTCCCCTCCGGCAGAACCCGCCCATGGCAGCAGCACTGGGATGCTGCAGTACCTGCAGTCTTGGTTTCCTGGCTGGGGAGGTTGGTATGGATATGCTCAGCAGACATATGAAGGTGAACCTTTTGAAGGGCTGCTGCCAGACCCGAAGGAGCAGTGGAATCCAGAAGACATACTGGGTATGGAAACGCAGGGTTTGCTCCCATGGTTTCATAGCTGGTCCAAGCATGCAGAAAGAGTTTTGGGCCTGTATTGTTAAAGGATTTTCTGTCAGCTGATGTACCCAGGCAGCAGAGCCTGCCTAAAGCTGAACACCCTGGGCAGTATGTTGGTACCTGGATACCTGCTTATTTCCAAAGTGATACATGGAATATATTTGCTTCCCCTGTTACTGTCATTTGTGGCAAAGAGCTTTGGACTTTTTCTGTTCAGTTGTGTGTGGGAGATCATATGACTGGGTGTAACAGGAATAGTGCTGCATTGCTGGGGTCTTTGTAAATTCAGGCTTACATTACCTTGATTGAAATAAAAGAGTTCTATGGAATATTCATGTTGTTTAAGGAAAAAAGTATATCTGGTCTATTTCCTCTTTCTATTCCCCCCCCCCCCTCCCCCAAAGAGCTGGAGAAATCTTTTATTTTCATATTCAAAGGAACTTTCTTGTTTTTCAGTAGTCCTCCAGAAACTTAATTTATTTAATCTGTTGGTTTTGGTTTTGGTTTTTATTAGGTGCAGATGAATTTTTTGATCCTACTGCAGATGCTTCCAGCATGAATACCTTCACCAAGAGAGATCATGTTTTTGCTAAATTAAATCTACAGCTGCAGGGTGGCTCTTTCACTCTGTTGCATAGGAAGAAGAAGGTAGTGTGTGCTGAAGAGACTGCTTTTATGCAGCTGGAGTTTTCAGGTATTATGCCCATTTCAGGTCTTTCTTAAAAAAGGCTAGAGCTGCCTCACAATCATTGAACTATATAACAAATTTCCATGTTAAATTTTTTAGTAGAAATTAATACATATAAAGACATCAACAATACTTGTTTGTTAGACAGTATTTTTTTATTTGTAAAATTTAAGTAAAATGTATGCTTTACTAAAAGAAACAAAATAATTTTATGTACTTATATTCCAGGTGTGAAGATCTTGGCAGAATCTCTTCCTCGCAGAAAGTCTTCCCTTCTCAAAGTTCAGCTTGGTGGTCTTTTCCTGAGGGATTTGGCAACAGAAGGGACCATATTTCCTGTTCTTGTTTTCCCAAATCCTGTAGGTGAAAAAAACCCTATAAGTTACTATGTGGGATGCATAATTGCGTATGAAAATAATTGTACTCCAAAACTCAACTCAAAACATGTCTTATCCCAGAAAGGGAACACAGAAGTCTTGAGGAAAAGTTTCCACCTGTTGAATTTACTTTTTCCCTTTCTTTACAAATATCATTTGTAGAACTCTTCATTTTTTACTCTGTATGCTTGTGACTTTAACCTTTCAGTTGTATGTGTTGGGAAGAAGATAATTTGTTAAACAACATTTGCTTTTTGGAACAATCAACATTGCTGCTTAAATCAGTGATTGTTCTTTTCCATAAAGCTCTGTGGCCCAACAAATGGTTCTGTTTCACCTGCATCCTGGTACACTAAATGCAGAAATAAATTAGAGAAAAGATTTCAGTTTCTCTTTTGAGCGAACAAAATTTGAATCTAATGCCATGAGGATTTTCTGTGTATTTTGTACTTTGTACTGATTGCAAATTGCACTTCAGAGTTCAGCCTGTCTGCTGCAGGAGTGGAGAGTGTTTATCTTCTTTTGTTTGACCATGTCAGGGAAAAATTGCATATAATAATCTCAGACTATAAATATACTGCAACAGAAAAGACTTTTATGCTTGTTATCAGGTGGCTTGGTTGATTTTATCTAAACAATCTTTTTCTTTTAAATTCTTATTAGCAAAAAGAGGTTGGCTGCATGTCTTCCTTTGGACTCCAAAGTTTGTCCTCAGAAATGACTAATGAGAACACTGGTAAAGATTTCATTTTATGTTTGATGAGATAATTCCTAAAACCACAGAAATTTCAATACTAAGTGCTTTGACTTAGTGACTTTGAATTAATGCAAATGCTTTTTGCAAATGGTAAAGATAAAATCATAGAAGCTTTGTTCAGGTGTAAGGTGCATGCAGGTTGACTTTAAAGAAAGGAAGAAATTATGTATTTCAAGACAATAGAAGTTGCACTTACTCTTTGTTTTTGTTTAAAAAGAAATTGGTAGGAATTCAGTGTTAGGACCCCAATTACACAATTATATATATTTTTTATATATAAAGTTGTCAGATTCTGTTGATTGTAGAAGTTGAACATGTTACTTCCTTTTCTGTTACTGAAGAATTCTGAGACACTTCTATTTTCCCAGTACTACCAGTTAAAAATCAGTTATTAAATTATATGGGAGTTGTTTTTTGCTTTTGTTTTTGTTTGTTTTGGGTTTTTTTACAGCTGCTTTTTGTAAATCATTTTTTATTCTGTTGCAGATCCTGATGCCCCAGTATTTGAGATGCTTTATGAAAGAAATCCAATTCACAGCACTTTTGAGAGGCGCCTGGAAGTCAGTACCAGACCTCTAAATATTATTTACAATCCACAAGCCATTAAGAAAGTAGCTGACTTCTTCTACAAGGGAAGGGTTCATTCCTCAGGTTAACCTTTAATGTGTTTTTTTGGTGGGGTTGGGGTTTTGCGGCAGATTTACATCATTTCTTGTTTTTGATTTTTATTTATTTTCATTCTTAGAAATACAAAGCACTAATCAAAGAATCTCTACTTTAAGTTCAAATTTAGCAATACTCCAAGTCTTCTCTAGAGGGTTTTCTTTCTTTGTTTTGTTCTTTGTTTAATTGAATCAGGGATTTTGCTTTAGCAGACTTTATGCAACTTCTGGTTTAAATTGCAAGTTGCTGCTATACCCCATGGTGGACGTTCATGCACCCTAAAATAAAATGTATAAATAAGGAGAGGGGAGTTGTTCCTGTGATCTGTTCAGGAAATTGATGGAGTTTTTTTTGAGAGGGCAGTTAAAAGAGTATTTCTATAGTAATGACACAGAGGAAATAGTATTCTGATTCCTGTTGTATCTCTTCTGTTGATTAGATAATGACTGGCCTTTGTTACAGCTTCTTGAGATACCTTGATTTTTAGATTTGAACATACTGGTTCTATAAATTTCTAAGGGCAGCAAGATCTAGTACCTAAGCCTGTAACACTCTAAAGTGGTACCTTGGCAGTTTTGCTTGTGAAATTTCAGTTTCTGAGATGAGAGGTGACAGTAAGCGACATTAGGAGCATTAAAATGTTCTTGAAATACAAATTGTTCTTCTGCTGATTATGGTAAATACCAAAAGATTCAAGTTACCTGGCATAAAGGTGTGTATGACACATTTTCTCACAAGGTGGGAATATCCCATAAATATTCAAGTTTAAAACAAACAAACCAACCAAGGAAACAAAAAACCGCTGCCTACACATGCACATCTTAATATTTAGTTAGAAAATCGTCTGTGGCCATACTTAGCACCTTTTCTGTCTTCCTCAAATTTAATTACTCGGGCTGAAGGTCTGTGAAATAAAGACTAGAAAATGGTTTGGGAAGTGTTTTTTTTAGTGGGTTTATTTGTTTTGTGCTTAGATACTTCTTTTTCTGTGCAGCAGCCTGGTGAATAGGCACAGGCAGTGGCTTTCACCTGCTGTGTTTTCCTGTTCTGTATTTTACTGCTAAAATTTAAAATAAATATTTTATTTGTTCTCTTCCATTTTTTCTTCTGATTCAATAAAGGGTGAACAAAGTTATACCTAGTCAGTTTTCCCTGTCTTGTGCAGGTTTTGGTTATCAATCTGAGTTAGAGGCAAGAGTGGCTGAAGCTGCCAGAAGACAGTACAACAAGCTGAAAATGCAGACGAAAGCTGAAATCAGACAAACGATCGATCGTTTATTAGTTGGAGACTTCATTGTAAGTTTTTGCCCCCAGAATGTCTATGTAGACTTTTAGCCTTTTGGTTTAGGACTTGGAGCTCTAAAGAATGAGTTTTGTTGTTTGTGTGATGTTCTTTGTGAGCAGGAGGGGAGTTTTCCAGGTGGTGGTGTAGATTCCTTTTGCTGTCAGTCAGTCCAAGCTTGAGGTACAGGGGATGTTTTCACCCACTGAAAATGTTTCTTTATTAACTGCATTGGGAGTCTGTGGTTTAATGAGGTACCAAACCCGAGTGTGGCTGGAGTTTGTGACAGTCAGCTCATCAAGAGTAAAAGTGGCTAATTAGATGTTCCACATGGCTTTTTTGGATTTGTTTTCTTATGGGCTATTATATCTTTCTTCTTTCAGGAAAACAGCAAAAGCTGGACCGTGTGCCTTGATATCTCTGCCCCTCAGGTGATCTTTCCCGATGATTTCAAATTTGTGGATCCTGTGTTAGTTGTTGTAGATCTGGGAAGAATATTGCTCACAAATTCTGAAGGTATGATCTAGAATTATTGCAGCTTTCCTTTCCTTACTATCTTCTTTCAGAAAGCCAGAGCTTAAAAAAAGGTAAAAAATGTACAAGGAAGTTTTGAGGGGTGTTCCTGCTTTGTAAAGTAGGAAAAAATCCTTTTCTTAAGACAATAAAACGAAAGTTAGTATCAGGCAATAAAGCCAGGTGGACAAAACTTTCTGATGATAAAAATATTGGAGTTAAGTAACTCTTACCTTTCATTTGGTTTCGAGGATCAGAAGAAGTGTGTGGGCGGAGTAATGGGTTCTTTTTCTGACAACTTGGTTAAAAGTAAATCTTGTAGTAAGTGGGTTAAAAATGAGACAATAGTGTCTTTTAATAGCTTCTATACTGCATTGTGACTGACACCTCTGTGAATGTAGAAGTGTAGTAGTTTTCTTGTTAAGGAAAAAAGAAGTGACAGTGGAAGGAGGCAAGGACAGTACCAGATACACTTTCTGTTAAAAAAATAGGACTTTATACAGGATGATCAGGTAATGATAAAAAACATCTGAGGAGGGAGGAGAATACTTATGTTTGTTTGTTTACTGTTTTTTTAATCCACAGAAGACTTTAAGAAGAGTGCAGGTGCCATTTCTTCAGAAGTCAATGAATTGAGTGATGAAGAATATAAAACACCTCTTGCAACTCCTCCCAATACTCCACCGCCAGAATCCAACACCAGTAGTGGCACCAAAATGTCTGCATTTACTGGAGTAGAAATAAGTGAAGAGCAGCTACAGGCACACCTAATGAGTAAAAAAATGTATGAGAGATACACACTTTCTTTTATGGACCTTCAGATCATGGTGGGCCGAGTGAAGGACAACTGGAAGCATGTGCAGGATAGTGATGTGGGTCCAACTCATGTGGTAGAAAAATTCAATGTTCACCTGCAGCTGGAGCGCAGACTGATATACACATCTGACCCAAAATATCCGGGAGCTGTCTTGTCTGGCAATTTGCCAGACTTGAAAATTCACATCAATGAAGACAAAATCTTGGCTCTGAAAAACTGTTTGACACTGCTGAGTACATCTGAAGCTAAGTCTTCAGATGCCCTACATTTAGGGAAAGACAAGATTTTTGCAGAGGTAGACCAGTTTGGCAGTTTGCATGATTCTGTAATGAATCTAACACAGAGTGTTGTCATGCTCGAGCAACACACCCGGGAAGTTCTTGTTGAATCCCAGCTGCTTTTGGCTGAGTTCAAAGTAAACTGTATGCAGTTGGGTGTTGAGAGTAATGGGCGATACATCTCCGTGCTCAAGGTTTTTGGCACCAATGCCCATTTTGTGAAAAGGCCTTATGATGCAGAGGTGTCCCTGACTGTCCATGGCCTGTTACTGGTTGATACTATGCAAACATATGGAACAGATTTTGATCTTTTGATGGCTTCTCATAAGAACCTGAGCTTTGATATGCCAACAGGAAGCCTTCGAGACAGCAGGGCTCAATCCCCAGTTTCTGGACCACAAGATGCGTGTCCCATTGATGTAGCTGGTTTGGCACAGAGATGCACTGCAGCCTCCAGCACCTCACCTAGTAACAGTGGAAAAGATCAAGAGTCCTTGATAAAATTGGAGTATCAGTTTGTGAGTGCAGAATGCCCATCGATGAACTTGGATAGCAGTCTGCAAGTGATCTCTGTACAGGTGAACAACCTGGATATCATCCTTAACCCAGAGACTATTGTTGAACTGATTGGGTTCCTCCAGAAATCTTTCCCCAAGGAGAAAGAAGATTCTAGTCCTCAGCCTTTAATAGCTGACTTGGAGAGAGGTTGGAGGGAACAGGAAACATTCCAGTCTACTTATGCACAGAACACAGAGGTAGCAGTCGACATTCACTGGTTAAATGTTCTTCTCCTCAGGACAGTTGGCATGACAAATGGAGAAAAATATGGCAGAAAAATTGCAACAGCCAGTATTGGTGGCACCAAAGTCAATGTCTCCATGTGTAGTAAACTGGATGTGAATGGCTCTCTTGGATGCCTTCATCTTATGGATCTGACCCAAGACAATGTAAAGAACCAGTATGTGGTGAGCATAGGGAACACAGGGAGGTATGAAAATCTCATTGGCGATGTGAATTTCTTTGAATCTTTATCTTTTAGGCTTGATGATGGAAATAGCCTTCCAGATGCTTTAAGTTTCACTTTCACAGAAAAGTCAAAGGAGGAGTGTTCTCTCAACCTCAAAATGGCCTCCTTGCACTACAACCACTCAGCCAAATTTTTGAAAGAACTGACTTTGTCCATGGATGAGCTGGAAGAGAATTTCCGCAGCATGTTGAAAAGTGCAGCTTCAAAAGTTACTACAGTCTTGGCGACTAAAACTGCTGAATACAGTGAAATGGTTTCTTTGTTTGATACCACACCACGATCAAGAGATGTTGCCAGTGCAGAAGATAATGAAGGCGATGGATTTGGATCACAGTCCCTCAAAACTGATACTATCAAACTTATATTAAATGTAAACATTGAATCCCCAATTGTCTCCATACCTCGAAAGCCCGGTAGTTCGGAACTGCTTGTAGGTCATCTAGGACAAATATCTATTCAGAATTTTGTACCAGGAGAAGATGAGTCTACAAGTGATAGGCTGCAAGTTGAAATTAAAGATATCAAGATGTATTCATTAAATAGTAGTCAATATACAAACAAGAAGGAGCCTGCAAGTGAGATACCCCATGGACCACATTCTTCCTCAGGTCCTCCCGGCATTACCAGCCAGGAAGAAATTCATTTTACTCGTCATGACTTCTTTGAATCATTACATAAAGGCCATGGTATGTTAATCAGAGGAGTCTTAATATTATGTGAGTAGTATATGTGTTAAAAATGTGTATTGACCATAGTTCTGATTTTATATTATGCTTCACCCATCCTACTAAAATACATTCATCAGTTTTAATGACAGTGGGCTAGTTACTGTATTTATATCTTTTTTTGGTCTCCTAAGCAAAAACTTTTATGCAGAAATTGAGCAAAGTATAACCACACAACCTTAGTCCAGCATTGCTCAGATTCTGAGTAAGTTCAAGAGCTACAGTGTTATCTCTTCCATACAGTATTTATGGGATAATCAGTTCACTTATTCTAATTTCACTTTCTCTTAAAGCTTTCCACATCCTGAATAACACCACCATCCAGTTTAAATTGGAAAAGATACCACTAGAGAAAGATTTGGATTTAACTTTTCCTCTGTGTAATGAAGATTTCGGAATATCAAGCATTATGAAGATTGAAGGGAAATTTGTGAACCCTCTTCAGGTACAGAAATGTAGTATTTCCACTATCAATATAAAAGTATTTCCCTGCATAGAAGATAAGTATTTTTCAGGCCAGTATCTTCAGGTTTAACATGTTGATAGTTTATAAATCAGATCCTTATACACGTGGTTAGAAGAGACACTCTTAAGTCATGATAATAATGACCAATTTTAACCTTGTTTGGGGGCATTTTAGATGTCTTCATGAATTAGGATAACTTTTGCTTATCTTGAACACAGAAGGAAAAGTACACGTGTCACTGTCCAAATAAGTTCATTTGCCGTTCTAGTTGAAACTAAGCATTAAAATGCCATTACCTTGAAAAAATCTGTGCAGGAGCAGAGGTTTTAAATAGAGGGAACTGAAACTTCTAACACTAATTAGACAAGCAATGATGGCTAAGTAGAATGTTTATTTCATACATTACTGTCTAAGCTCAGATGATGAATTATTTTTAAGTAACTCTGCATGGATGGTTTTTGCCCAGGAATACAAGGTATCCTATTCTAGGATCTCATCCCATGTGTTTCTAGGTGGTGTCATCTTGCAGAGCTAATACAGAAGATTTCAGTTTTGCATTGTACCTTGTTTTGGATTGTTTTTTTCTTGGATGAACTTAAAATTTATGTGGTTCAGAATACCACTTATGAGTTTTAAAATATATGTATTGATTCTATTAATATACAGAGCTCCAGTGTGAGGATTGTTTCTTTTCTCTGTGTTGTAGGTGGTGTTAGCAAAACATGTATATGAACAAGTCCTTCAGACTCTGGATAATTTAATTTACAGTGAAGACTTGAACAAATTTTCAACCACTTCTGTATCTCCAGCTGCTCTTAGTTCTCCTTCAGCATCACTTCATAGTACAGGCACAGAATTCTTGAGTGAACGGAAGGAAAATGGCTTATTCAGCCACTCTAGTTTTAATTCTGTTCCAAACAAGCCCTTAGCTATCAGGGAAACAAAATCTTTTACTCAGATTCAAGCAAACTTTCACATCTCAGAGCTCCAGGTTCAGTTAAGTGGTGATCTCACACTTGGGGCACAAGGTCTCGTGAGCCTTAAGTTTCAGGATTTTGATGTTGAGTTCACCAAAGATCACCCTCAGACCTTGTCAATTCAGATTGCCTTACGTTCCCTGCTGATGGAAGATCTCCTGGAAAAGAAACCAGACTCGAAGTATAAGAACCTCATGGTGTCCCGTGGAGCACCCAAACCATCCAATTTAGCACATAAGGAATATCTTTCACAGTCCTGTCCCTCAGTATCCAATGCAGAATATCCAGATATGCCACGGTCCCTCCCTTCCCATATGGAAGAAGCACCTAATGTCTTTCAGCTGTACCAAAGACCAGTTTGTGCCTCCCGTAAGAAGCAAAAAGAAGATGCTGATTCTGAGTATCCTTTGACTCCACCTCCTTCTCCATCAGCAGACAGATCCAAGTTGCCCTGTGGAAAAAGTAACTTTGATGATTCATTAGTTCATATCAATATTTTTCTAGTGGATAGGAAACATCCTGAATTTTCCTCTCGCTATAACAAAATTAACCGTAGTGTAGATGTTGATTTTAATTGTCTAGATGTGTTAATAACTTTGCAAACTTGGGTAGTGATACTGGATTTCTTTGGGATTGGATCCACTGCTGATAACCATGCTATGAAGCCGCAGCCTGAAGATACTCAGCAGACAATCAAATCAGAAATAAATTCCTTGTCAGCTTCTCAAGCCCAAGAGCCTGTAAACACTAAGCTGGATCTAAAGGTATACTTGAGATGCAAAACAGTAATTGGATTGTCTGTCATAAAACATCTGGTTTATAGAAACTTAAGGTGACATTTACATCAAGTGTTTTATATTCTAGTGGGGAGTGTATATAAATGCAGAAACAGATTTAAAATGTGTGCAGATTTAGTTAAAAAAAAAAAAGAGTTATAGAAAAGCAGAACATTTGCAGAGTGCCAGGCTCCCTTGCTCTGTGACCCTCTCTTGAATGAAAAGGTTGCTTCAGTATTAAAGACCTAACATGCTGCAATTGGCACTGTGCTGTTCTAGGTACTATAGAATTTATTTATGCAAAAAAATTCTGTATTTTATAAATATATATCCATATATGTTTATACATCTACACGTATAAACACGTTTTTTGAAAAACACATTATGTATATGTACATAATACAGTCTTTGCCCAGAGGCCCTGCAGTCTTAACTTACATGTGACAAATCTTGCAATAGAAGATGATGAAGGTAACAGTGCTGGGATTTGTTCTTGGCCTGATAATTCTGAATTGCTTGGGAGACCCATTAATGTGCAAACAAGGCAGTAACAATGTTGCTCTTCTTCAGGGTCTCCCAATCAGGTAATTGTTGTTTGCCATTCATGTGTTACAGTGCAGTTGTCTTGAAAAAAAGCTAAACCAGGTGTTGAAGCTCTGAAGTCATGTTGTTTCATGCCAATTTGTTCTGTTTTGTTTTACCAGGTCCATTCTTTATCCTTAGTCCTGAATAAGGCAACCAGTGAGCTTGCTAAAGCTAGTGTGGCAAAACTTGCAGCTCACTTGGAAGTGATTGGTGAGTAGATTGAAGGGTTCAGGTTGTTTGCTGTTCAAAATAAGATGAGGTGTGCACTGGAATTATGATTTTAAATATTTTTATTTTGGTCCTCATTGGGTTTTTGTGTGTTTTTCTTGGGCAAAATGCTCATTATCTTCCCACTGCTTCTTCCTCTGCTTTTTCAGGGTTTATTTTGAATCCTGGCATCTGTCAGCTTTCATCATTTTAGCTGAGATTGGCTGTAATTTTAATACTTCAATTTCATAGAGCAGAACAATAGTTTTTATTATTGTTTTAGAGGAAAAGAAGGAGTTGCATCTAAGTTTCACAAATCAAAGTGATGTGATCGCATGATGTGTGTAAAGCCTAGAATAATGTGTGGGTTGATACAATCTTTGTATCAGAAAGACATGATTTTCTTTTAACATGAGGTTTAATGTTTAATTGAATTGATTTACTTAATTACTTATAAGGAGGCTATCCCACTAACAGAAACTTTTGGGGTTTAGTAACTGATCTGTGTTTGAGGATCCTGATTGTCTGCCCTTTGTTTTGCAGAGGGAGATTTAGCCTTGCAGGGAAGTATTGGAAGTCTGTCCTTAAGTGATCTTACAGCTCATGGAGAATTTTACAGAGAACGTTTCACTACAAGTGGTGAAGAAGCACTCATTTTCCAAATCTTTAAGTATGAATTTAAACTTTTTGTTACTCAATGTCACCTTGGTACTCCATTAACTTCCAACCCACCGCCCCCAAAAAAACAAAACAAAAGTCAAACAAACCCAGAAAACCCAAGCCCACAGCTATCAGAGCTGCATGATTCTGCTTTGGCCTCTTGGGACTTAAGTGGGACTTAAAATACTCTCAGTCACAAACTTAAGATTTTTAATGTTCCTTTGTCCTGCAATGTACCAAGGAATGGAAAAGGGAAAGTAGTTTTTTATTTCCCTTTAAAGCTGTTCTTGAAAGTATTTACATGTTCCTAGCTAAAACAGTTGTTTTTTAAAGGTTGGAAGAGGTTTTCAACTGATGAAATAGATTTTCCATTGTGCCTTAATTTTGGAATTGGGGGTTTGCTTTTGTCATAGTGTAAATTTGAATTTCTTTGTTTTGTTTAAATCAGTAGTTTTTAATCCTGTGATGTTTCCTGGTTCTCCAGGTAATCAGATTAGAAATTATCCCAGTAATGTTATGGAATTAATTTCAAATATGACAGCATGTTGATTCAGAATTGAATGTACACATTATCCTGCAGTAGAGTACTTACCTTAAAAGCCATGGTTCTGATATAAAATCACCAAAGGTCTAATTGGTATGCAGACATGAAAGGTACATTCCAAATGTAGAATTTTCCTGTTTGCTTAATTAAACTCAGCAGCACTTAAATGTACAAAATTTAGAAGTAATTAACACAAACCTGATTTTTCATGTCTGCAACTGAAATAGTGTTAATTACATGCTGTGAACATTAGTTAAATCCTCTATATTACTATTTTGAATGCAGCAAAATGTGTAGTGCTGCTTGTAAAATGTACTGAAGATTGGTAAATTTTACTTTGAACCCTTCTCACAGATACGGGAGGCCAGATCCACTGCTGCAGAGGGAGTGTGACATCCGTGTGACCCTGCGGATGGCCTCTGTCCAGTATGTGCACACCCAGCGCTTCCAGGCTGAAGTGGTGTCTTTCATCCAGCATTTTACTCAGCTCCAAGATGTCTTGGGGCGGCAAAGAGCAGCAATTGAAGGACAAACAGTATGTCTGGGCCTTTTTTCTCTTCTTTCCCAACCGTTTTTTGCAGTTGAAATGCAAGATATGTAATTTACGTCAATGCGTCAACTCAAGTGAGTTGAAATGGTGGGAGGTTTTAGAGTTTTGGTGTTGGTAGAGATTTCTGATGCTCATTTTGTAGTCAAGAGACCTTAATTAGGAGCATCCTGTTGCTGTTTGAAAGTGCAGAACACCAGACTTGCACATTACTTAAAACTTTGGCACCTGGATTCTGCAGGATGCGCTGGACAAAAAAGGTCAAGGTGTTATCTTGTCTTATTCTCCACTGTTCACCAGGCAGTAATACCTGACTTAGGAGAGCCAAGTGAAGTTCTGTTCCAGTCAGGTGTATGTCTCTGATTTAGTTCGATGGCTGGTAGGCTGAGAAAATCAGAACTTCTGCAGGGTAGAGTGTATCAATATAGAGAATATAGAGCATGATGGAGTATATCAATATAGAGAATATATAGAATGATAGAGTATATCAAGGTAAAGTGTATCAATATTCTATATACAGAGTATATATAGAGTATATAGGGCATGATAGAGTGTTTCAATAATCAGGACAGCCATAGACCACACGACCTAATGTGGGAGTAATTAATGTAGTTAATAGTCTTCATTTAATAGAAGCTTCTCATAATTGAAGGAAAGACAGGGAATACTTGGATATTAAAATGCTTCATTGTGCATCAGGTGGGAAGTTTGAATCTGATTTTGAAACATCTGTTCTAAATGATGGAGCTTTTCTTTTTATAAATAATTTTTCTTAAGTAATTTGTTATGAAATTAACTGAG
Source organism: Rhipidura dahli (assembly GCA_013399225.1). Taxonomy (NCBI): domain Eukaryota; kingdom Metazoa; phylum Chordata; class Aves; order Passeriformes; family Rhipiduridae; genus Rhipidura; species Rhipidura dahli. The sequence continues at coordinate 287,339 of VXAC01006913.1, read as the reverse complement.
TAGTGTTTGTTCTACCTCTTAGGTCAGGGGTGAAAGGATGTATCACTCCTGAGGGCTGCACCTGTTGCACAGGTTTTTCATTTTTGCATCATAATACTTTTTAAATGAGCCTTTATTCTTTGCCTAAAACAAGAGTTTGAGGGGAGTTTTTTGGTTGCTTTGTTGTTATTTTTGTTTGGTATATCTTAATTTTGTAAATCAAGGGGTCACGATCTTGAGTTCAGTACTAATCAGTGAGAAATAATCACCTACTTTCTGCAATTTTTGTAATTACTTTTTTAAATGTATTTTTGCTCTTCCGAGGTGAGAGATAAAGCCCAGCGAGCTTCCCGAGTTCTTCTTGATATTGAAGCTGGGGCTCCTGTTCTGCTTATACCTGAGAGCTCCAAGTCTAACAGTCTTATTGTAGCTAATCTGGGAAAACTGAAAGTGAAGAACAGATTCCTGTTTGCAGGAATGCCGGGTACCTTTTCATTAAAGAACAAGGTAGGAACATTACTTCTTAATTTAGCAGCTTGTAGGTTTGCTAGTTCTTGTGCATTTTATTTCTAAATCAAAATTGTAGATCATTCTTACATTTTACTTTATATATTGACTTTATACTTCCAATAATAAGAGTCTGTGGCCATGTGCTGGCAAATCTTACGGATTTGCCTTGCTGCTGGTTTTGCTGTCCTGCCCTTCCTGCTTTGGGCTTATTGTCTGAGGCATTGGGGCAGAGGGGAGACTGAACTGAGTGTTTTGAAAGAACCGAGGGAAGAAAGGAGGCTGAGCTCGCTCCAGCTGCTCTGGCGAGGAAGCAGGACCCAACTGGGTGCACACCTGAATATGGGACCAGGATTAGCTTTCAGCTTAGCCTGTTTGGTAACTCCAGCTCTTCACCACTCACCATTTCCACAGTGTGAGTGGCAGAAAACAGGGGTCTGGGTTGGCTGAGACTTGCTCGAATGCACTGGAGAATAGAATTGGATTTATTTTTTTCTTCTGTTCTCAGTGAAACTGAGTGTGTGTAGTTGCTTTGATGAGATGAAACCTTGGGAAAGGTTTCCAGTGCTTGCACACGTGGCAAGTAGCTGGTGCTGCTCTTGAGAGATGCAGCCATAAAATTTGAGGTAAGGAAGATCCATCTTGGATGGCTTTCTATATCTAACCCATTCAGCAAAGTAAGGAGTTGTCTGGGAATCTCCTAATTCCATTTTGAAGGGATTAGAAATTAGATGGACTAAATTGCTGCAGTAGTTTTGTGGTGTGTCTGTTGCCTTGATCTGATTTGTATCTACCTGTGTGTTTTCTGTAAGGAAATAGTAGACTGTGATATTGGGTTGTTTCCTATGCCATATTATGTTGATGTAAGTAAAGGTTTGTAAGCAGTAGACTCCTAAATTAATAAGTTAAAGCAAGTGTGCACAATAATTTTATTTCAGCCTAAAAATACTGTGTTATGTATCATTGTAGAAATGTAGGTGTTTGAAATGGGATTAGGTGGGGTTTGGCATTTTTTTTTGTTGGTTTTGTTTTCATTTTTCCTCTGTCCTATGTTTATTTTTGAGGATCGGATTTTACAAGGCAATGCATACAAGGATCCTGTTTTATTTGAGGTATTTCTTATCTTTATAGGAGTGTTCAGGTGCTCCTCATTCATTCTAAAAAAGAGAAAGTATTCTTCTGGAATTCAGCACTTAAAAAAGTTACTTCATTTATTAAAAATCATGTTTCTGTTCCAAAGATTTTGCTGAATTCTATAAGAACTGGATGTAAATTTTTTGTGGTGTGCTCTTTATGCATGTCTGAGGAGCTGCTAATTTGGATTTAATTGCATACATTTATAGATTTATAGATGATGTGATGATTTTCCTTTGCATGTACTTTTCAGTCTTGTCTTAGCAGTATGAAGTTAAATGTTAATGTCCTCAATTTTTTTTTTCCTGAAATCCTTGATCATGATTGCAATTAATTTTTCCAATTTTTTCTAATATTTAAAAACCATGTAAGGCAAGAAAATATTAATAATTAAAACCTGAAAGGGAAGTTTGTGGTAGGGATTGATGTGACATCCGAAGCTGGATACAGAAGGAAGGTGGGAAATGATAGTAACAATACAGGAGTCAGGGGCAAAGTGAGCAATCTTGGAGTAAGGGGTGAGTAGATCACTGAAGATGATTGCTACCTGCATGTGGGGAGTGAAGTTAATTAACTGAAAGCAGGACAGACAAATCCCAAAATGGACTTTGGAGTTTACAGGTAGTATGTAAATCTCCTCCACCAGACATAACACAGAGTGGTTGGGGCCATTCTATCACAGAAGGCTATCAGTTTGGTCATGCAGGATTCTTGGGAAAAGAAATTCCTGATGTTTATGTGACCCTTGTCCTAGGGAGAGTTGTAGGTTTTTGATGCAAGACAGCCTATTGATTTCCACTGGATATGTAGTGGTGGGGAGATGTCTAAAATGTTTTACATCAGTATAAATGAGCTTTTCTTTTTTCACTTCTGAGGAATTACCACTGAGTGTAGGGATTTATCCAGCCTTAAACTGCAGGAGAATTTTGGGACACATTTTGGTGTGACAACTGAAGTATTTAAAGTGCATAAAATGTGCATGGGTGATAGTGTTAGTTCACATATTCTAATAAGATATGAAGTTGCTGACATGATCTTGCATAAACAATGGCATATGTTATTTTCATCACCTGAAAAACAGCTTTATATATTTAGCAGTCTTTATTCTGCAGGAATGTTTAATATCTTGACAGTCTTACCCCTCCATTTTGGTATTAAGTTCATTTACGTGAGAGTGTTTGTGTTTTATGCAAAACCCTCTGCTTTTGAATTAGTTTCTCATTGAAAAGACTGCACAGCTTTTTGGGTAAGGTTGCTGAAATAAACTTTTTTACAAAGAAAATGTTCTCATCTACTGTTAAGGCTATAGGAGAAAAGTTTGGCCACCTTTCTACAGCAGAAGATACTGGCATTCCAGTAATGTACTTAATTTTGACAGGAATTTGTCGCAGCTTAAACCTTGGTGCATTGGTTCCATACAATTTTAATTAAAAATCTAATGTTAATTACAAAATTTTTTTCATTAGCAGGATTCAGTTCAGTTTTCCTCTCCATTGGGAACCCCAAAACATAGTGTGAGGAAAACAAATGCTGATGAATCCAAAGTAGCAATGGAAGGATTGGTCATGAAAAAATCATCGGGAACAAACATTTCTAGGCTGAAGAGTGAGCCTACAGTGAGCACATCGAGTAAGCAGCAAGGGCATCCATCGAAGCTGCCTCTTGTCCCAAACCCTGAGAGCCCAGGTATGTGAGAGCAGTAGAAACTCCATGGAGCTTCTTTTGCCTTTTGAAATAGTACAGTGATGTATTGCTTGTATCTTATGTGACACTGAAAAAGTATTAGGTTCTGGGTCTGAAGATTGTAGATTGGAGAAGAAATGACTTCTGAGCTTTAAGGCTGATTATTGCAGCTTAAAGGATTGGGGAGTTGGAGTTCAGTTTCTGGAAGAACAGTCCTGCAAATTGGGTGTGTTTTGAGATGCATATTGCAGACATACAAGGAGTGTACTTAGACTCCTAATAAAAAATTTACATTTACTTGCAAATGAGCTTGGTAGTTACAGATATTGATGAGCATAAATAAAAAAAAAATTGAATAAAATTGAGACTAAATTAAATTTCTTTAAAGAAGTAAGCTGCATTAGTTTTGTACAGATTCTGTTTTTCTTCCTTAATGTATTATCTCCTGTGCACTTGCAGAAGATCACATCTGCCTCTTAGACTGCATTGTGGTTGATCTGCAGGACATGGATATTTTTGCTGCCGAAAGGTATCAGAGAGAGTATTCCAAGGCCGTGGAAGATACCAGTGTGGATTTGAGCTTTCCATCCTACTTGGTGAGGCAGACAGGAGGGAGCCTGCTGACAGAACCCTTCAGACTGAAGTTAAAAGTCGAGAGAAACTTGGACAAGTGAGTTTAAACAGGGTCACTTTATGCGGTCACCTCCAGCAGTGTTTTAGATGCCTTTTGTTGTATCCTAAAGGTCTTGCCCTGCTGTGTTGGAGCTCCTGGAAACACTGAGGTTTCCCTTTGTTGCAGGGAGCTGAGTCACGCCGTCGCAGACATTTCAATCCATGGCAACCTGTCCTCAGTGCACTGCTCTCTGGATCTGAACAAGTACAAACTGATCCGTGGGCTGCTGGAGAACAACCTCGGGGAGCCCATCGAGGAGTTCATGCGCCCCTATGACTTGCAGGATCCAAGAATTCTTGTAAGAGGATCTATGTGCACCTGAAATTATCTTGAAATGTCTGGGGGGTTTGCTGATTTTGCTGATGACAGCAGTATTTTAAGAACAAAGAAATTCTAGACTAGTAGTGTGAAAATGGATTAATGGTCATTTTCAAGGTAAAGGCCACAGTGTTGTGAAATGTAACATTTCCCCAGTAATGGTTAATGGAACTCTTTGGAGAAGAAGGACACCACACAAAAACTGTTTGCAGTTTCCTGAAATACAGTTTAATTCAGAGATGAAAGTTAAAAGATGCTCTGAAAAAGAATGTTGGTGTTTTCCACTTTCAGACAGTTTTGAGTGGAGAAGTGTATACTTCCATGTCATTCCTCATTGACATGGTTAATGTGAGCCTGGAACTGATGGATCCAAAGGGAAAAGATGGATGCAGCTCTTTAGCCAGGTATGAATGTTCTTCTCTTACTGAATACCTTATCCTAAATACTATCCTTATATGAGAGATACAGGACAAGAATTGAAATAATATGTGGAATTACAGTTTAAGAATGCAGTGAAATGGAATTTCTTAATTAAGAGTCCAAACTGAGAGTTGGAGCTGCTCTGAAAGATGAAAGGGAATGACACTGTTCAAATGATACCATCTGTCTTTCCAGTTGTCCTTGAAATAACAGTCCAGTAATCAGTTGACTTGCCCAAGAGAAATAGTATTTTAATTAAGAAAGTGATATGAAGGAAGGTTTAAAAAAGCAGATTTCTGCTATGTTGGCTTGTTGGTATTTTTTTAATCCAGAAGGGTTTTTATTAGTGGAAAATATTATTACATGTAGTATAGATCTATTTTCTGTCTCTGTGACATAGGATATGATTGTAGTTGTTTTAGAAAATACCTAAATGAAAGATTTCAGCAGTGTGCCATACTTGTAAAATAAATGACTCCAAGGAATAAATGAACTGTAAGTCTCTTCACTGTGTTGTTTTGCTTTTTATTCTCCCAGGTTTGATTTTAAGAAATCCAAGTTGCTTTTTGAAAGCTCTTCAAATGGAACAAAGTCTGTAAATCTGGTCTCTCATTCCATGATGGCCTTTGACACTCGTTATGCTGGACAGAAATATGCTACAGGCCCCCCAAATGTCTTCAGTTGCATCTTTCAGTCATCAAAGAACACCAGTAGCCCAGGAGCAATCCAGATTGAATTGCACTTCAGGTTGGTAATTCTGGGATTTATTTGTTTTTAATAATGACATAATCAGGACTGTCCTGGTTTTAATACACTTGTCATTACTGTAGATAAACTTGCTGGCATTGTATTTCAATCTGATGACTTTTTTGGGGTGAACAGTGGTACTTGATAGATTGAAATCTGCAGTTATTCATTCTCTGGAAGTTGTTGGATTTTTTTCTTTTCACTTGTTGCAGTAAAATTTAGGTTTGAATGTGTAATGGATTGTATGAAGGTTTGAAATACTACTAAAATCAGTAGTGCTTAAAGCTTGATAAGTCAGGCCTGTCACTTGTATGGGTGCATAAAATCAGTTTGTAGAATAGTTAGTGTAAGTTGCACAAAAGCTTTTTCCCAGCAGGTGTCACATGTGGTTTTCTGAGAGCATCAAATACCTCTTTCAGAAACAATCTCTGTATTCTCTTCTGTGTTCTATCCTACCCTGTTTGTTTTTTCTTACCTACTTTGTTATAATTTAGTGTTGAAATTGGTAATATAAAGTATAATGTCAGTATTTACCTTATCAGCATGGTGTATTTTTGAGGAATGTTAACTAACAAAAAAGAGTGTGAACTGAGATGACTAGATATGTTGCTTTCACTTCTGATCAGATTTGCTGACCAAGCTCAGCTTTTTCACTCTCATGTAAGTATGATGCCCTCTGAAACAGTTGCAGGAATAATGTAGAAAAAAAAATGTGGATTATTTTAGTCCAGCAGGAAAATTTGAAGATATTTGTTCATGAAAACCAACCAAAGAAACTTGGCAATTGAGAGAAAATTTTTTTGAAGATTTGGAAACTGCATTACGGTTTTAGGTACCTAAAAAATGGGTTCAGAAAGAAACCAACATTTCAATTTGAATAGAACTAAAATGGGATTTACTAAAAAATAAACCCTAAAAAAACCCCAGATGGTTTTCACAGAACTGTTGAGTCAGAAGGTGCCTAGATTAGACACAGTTAGTGAATTTGCACAGTACTGCCTAATCTGTATGAGTGAGAGTTTCAGGAATCTTCTTCACAAGCATTGTGCTTTTAAATTTCAGCCACAGCAGCATGTGGTCTGTTTTGAGTGGTGAGAGCATCTTTGGCAGTAGATGTAAGGGCTGGCAGAACTCAGTGATAGTGTTGTACTGGCTGGTGCCTCTTGAAATATCCTGGAGAGCCAGGGAGGGTTATAGGCTTTTGCTGTTGGAAGCAGCTCAGGCACAGGCTGCTCCTCACTAAGGCACCACAGTTCTTTGGAGATTTTTTTAGTTCACAGTGTGCTGGATTGAAAATTGTTTCATGGTTTTTAAGTACTTAGATGATTTTCCAGTTAGCATGATCAAATGTAACTGGTATTCCAGATCACGAAGCCAAACACTTTATCCCTCGTAGCTAGACCTTCAGAATGGGATGCTGGGAGGTCAGGCAGGCTGACATTTTTTCTGAATGATAAAGCAGCTTGCTGTGCTGCAAAATGCTGTCAGGGTGTGAGAGGAAATTCATGTTGTACCTCTTACCTTGGAGCCCAGGTCTGAGTTTCACACACAGAATGTTAGGTTTGATATCCAACAGACATAAAATGATAATAAAAAAAAGGTTTTTTTAATATTTTGCCAGTTAATATTGATAATGCAAGTGTGTTAAAGGAGCTTTTATTAATTTCCTGTTATGTAGTTTTTCAGCTCATCTCTTGTACCATTATGGCTTAGAATTTGTGCGGTTAAGATTTGTTGGGTTTCTGTGGGTACAGCAAATTGTTGAATTTCAATCTATTTAAATACATATAAGTGTATTTTAAAGGCCAATCATTTTGTAAACTAAGTGTATCCCTATAAAATGCAATATAATTCTTACTAGCTATTGACAGTTTTCAGCATGATTTTAAATATCTGCAGGTTGTAAAGTTCACCTGTGTGCTTCTCTCTTCTTAAAAGGTCTACTAAGGATGCCTCCAGTTTCACAGTTGTTCTGAACAATCTTCGTGTCTTCCTGATATTTGACTGGTTGTTACTGGTTCATGACTTTTTATATACTCCTGGAGATACCAAAAAGCGGGAAAATCCCCATTTGTCCCGGCAGCGAACCTGCATCAGTGACACAACTGTAGTTCCCAAAACTGTGAAAAGTGGAGTAGTTACCAAACGTTCCTCGCTCCCTGTGACGGCAGAAAAGCAGCTGGAAGTCAAGGTCAATGTGACAGGTAAACGTGCTCTTCTCTAGTGCTTTTGCAGGAGTTTTTCTCATTAAAAGCCATGTGCTGGTGTAATACCAGGTCTGTTAAAGGAAATCAAGAAACCTGCAAATGCTGAAATTACCTTAATGATATTGCCAACTGGCCTGTTTATTATTTGTCATTTTGTTTGGTTAAGGAACTGAATTTGTGGTTGTTGAAGACATGTCCTGCTTCGATACCAATGCGATTATTCTGAAGGGAACAACTGTTCTCACTTACAAGCCCAAGTTGTTAGATCGTCCTTTCTCTGGCAGCTTGTTTGGCATTGAGGTAAGAAAAATAAATTTGCTTCTGTAAAACATCTAAAATTAGAGGAGTTTGTGAAGATACTTGACTAAAAATATATATACAAAAGGAGTAGTCCACAGATGCTTATTGATGTTTGTTAGTTTCTCATCAAATGCTCTCATTTTGCAGCAGTTTTAAGAATAGTTTTATATTTTTTCTGTTAGAACATTGTAAGACTTGATTGTAACCTCAAAATATTACCAGTTCTTGCCAGGCCTGTTCTCTCAGTTTGTAATTTTTAAAAAATAATTTGCGACTTCTAGGTGTTTTCATGCCGGTTAGGAAATGAGCAAGAGACTGCACTGTCAATTATCGATCCAGTACAGATTCATATGGAACTTATTGGGAATTCTTCCTACCCAAGTGGTTCAGGACTGCTGGATGCTTTCAATAGTGAAGATTTTCCCCCCATTCTAGAGGTAATATTAAAGGCCTGAATAAAATGGTATGTGGTAGAGAATACTAGCAGAGGTATTTTTATGCCCAAGGATTCAATAGAAGACTTTCAAATGCATAAGAAGAGAATAAGGTAACTTTTCCCTGAAAAGGAAAAGGAACAAGCATGCAGAAAATGCTCTTAGTGGTAATGAAAGAGTGATTTATGGGATATGTTACAGAGTTTAATGGGGGGGAAAGAAGTAGGCTGATTATGTAGGCATGTTAGATAGTTACTAATATCTGAAAGAAAAATAGTTTTCTATATTTTGTGTTTCTAATTGTTAGAATGAGACGAGAATTATATTTCGAGACTTTTTTTACATTATATCAAAGTAAGACTTCTTTTTCCTGAAAAGTAATGCTGTTAGTTGTTGGTAAATAATAACAAGTTTGATAATTTTATTATTGGATCTTTAAAACAGCATGGTGATCAGGTTTTAATCCTAAATTTTGTCTTCCTTTGGGAAAAGCTTCGTTAATATCTAAAGTATATAAGAAAAATGTGTAGAAAAAGGCAAGTGAATCTTATATTTTAATTTTTCATTTAGATTCAGTTGCAAGCACTGGATATCAGACTGTCCTACAATGATGTTCAACTCTTCTTGGCAATTGCAAAGTCAGTTCCCCAACAGACAAGTGCAGCTCTGCCTGACTCGACTGCCTCAAGTGCTGGTAATGCTGCTGATGCCTCCAGTTCAGCACTGGGGAATGAGGCCTCCTTGGCACATGAAGCCAGAGATGGATCCAAACGTGTGCTGGATCCTGTTCTTGGTATGTTTTTCACTGGTGAAGCCCTTTCTTATATCTAAAGGAGGTTTCTACCAGGTGAAGCTAATCTGTATGCTTAACACAAAAGATGTTGATATCGTCATGGTCTAAGATCCTTTGTTGGTTAGAACTTTTTAATGATGGCATTGTCCTGATGATATTATAAAAAATGTAAAAGCAGTGTGAATCACGTGCTTTTTCTGCAGTTGCAACCTTAAACAAACATACACATGTATCTTGATTTTAGAAACGAAAACAAGTAGATGACTGTCAAGGATTTATGCTTGGTTAACTGTTAATTCCAGAGGTCCAGCTGGCTCGCCTCCAGGAGCTGGGATTCAGTATGGAAGATTGTCGTAAAGCTCTTTTGATCTGCCAAGGTAACATCAGATATTCTTAGTAGGGGTTTACACATTGTTCATTTTACCTTAATTGCAATTAAGTAAAGCCTTCAGACTGTCAGGTGGTGATGCACAAGCACTGTTTCTTTCTTTAGAATGCCTTTGGCTCTATGTTGGCCTGTAATCTTAAACATTCTTCTTCCTGTTTTGCTAATGTGTAAAATCCACCCCTCAAGGATTCTTCCTGCCCTTTGGGATGTCATGTGTGGGGTGCTTGAGTGTATTTTTATTTGGGAGTTTGGTTGTGTTCAGATTGGTAAATTTTATGGTGGACCAATTTCTTGCTATTATCCATCTCTTCCTCTTGAGAGCATGTGTTTTCATCTCTCCCTTTTAAAATCATATTTCTCTATTTCTACATGCAGTACATGAAAAGAAGACAAAGCTTTAACACAAGTGATTCCTTTCCTTTAGCACTATCTTGCTTCCCGCCTTATCTATAGGCATGCATAATGTTATAGATTTTTATTACATTTGCAAACTTCAAAATACATTTCTTACTCTTAGGAAATACCAATGTCTTTATAATCTTCTCATATTTATGTTACAAAATAGAGCATATTCATGGTACTGTTGAATACTGAGAATATTTTCTTAAGAGAGAGGGAATTAGTTTGCTTCTATATGTTTTTACTAAGTACATTTCATTGAGAAGGTAGATGATGATTGCTTGGTTATTTACTTTTATCTAAGGTGACTTGAAAAAAGCAGCAAGTTGGTTGTTTAAGAATGCTGAACCTCTGAAATCAGTTTCCCAGACCTCTTCTGGTCGAGATAGCCAGGGGATTGTGCCTTTCCAGTTCATCTCTGGAGTGGAAATAAAGGCAGAAAGTGTTTGCATCTGCTTTATAGATGACTGCATGGACTGTGATGTTCCTCTGGCTGAATTAACCTTTTCACGTGAGTATCTGGTTCTGCCTTGCATAAAATGACTGTCAGTTCTGGGTGTGTTCAGCACCATGCTCTTGTTTGTCAGGACTTGTCAAATTTCAATTGACAGTGTCTTGGTGGTGGTTGTGGGGGATTTTGGGGGTTCTTTTTTCTTTATTTCTGTTTGGTTTAAGTTTTGGTTTTAAGATTACAGTCGTTGTAGAGTTAAGATTCTGGTTTCCCCTTTTTACATTACATAACAAATGGAATCTGTCCTGAGCAGAATCCTAGGGAGGCTCTGTATTGTAAGACTGTCTGCAAATGTTATTTGAAGAGCATTATGATAGGCTTTTTGTACCTTTTCAATTTAAAAGACAAGACAAAACCTTCCATTGTGTACTTGACCGTTCACAAAATCAGGAAGCTTGACTGTTTTGCATTAATTTAAATGTCACTTTTTTCCCCCTCCCAGGTTTGAATTTTCTCCAGCATTTGAGAACCAGCCCCGAAGGTTATGCTCATTTTACCCTGTCTGGAGATTATTACAACCGTGAGCTTTCAGGTGAAATACCTGGGCAGTTGTTGTTTCCTTGTTTAAGTTTAGGCAACTGCCTTTCCTACTACAGGAAATGCCTCTAAGGGAATGGGGAAAGGTTGACTTTTGGGACTCTGTGTGTGTGTGAGGCAGTGTGATCCTAGACAAGATAACCTGATTTGAGATCAGTTGGAGAGATGTGGAAAGTAAAGATTTTGCTGATATGAAAGTAGCATTCAAGTTTTCAGATGGAATTGCATAGAAAGGTTATTTGCTAAACCAAGAGTCTTATAAACTGTCTCTGCATTCTCATCTCTCTTCTCTTTGACTGTTTGGAGCATTCAGTTTATTGCATTTTTCAGGCAGGAAAAGCATGTGAAGGGCAGGTGATTATGCTGAAGAGAAAGGATTAACATAAGAAGACAATCACAATTTATATTTTAGATGTAAAAAAACAAGTTAGGCCTCAATGCAGGCCAGATACTGACAAAAGAAGTAAGCTAGTTGTGTGGGGTTTTTTAACTGAGAAACTAAATTTTCTGTTGCATAATTGGTGACAAGCACTCAGGGATTACCTGTCAATAACAAGGTAATTTTTTTGTTTTTAAAAAAATACTTTGTTTTTAAAAATATGTAGGGTGGTTTTTTTTTTTAAAAGCTTCTAGATCTTTATCCTTTGAGATACTGAATAATAGCCAACTTACGTATAATTGTGTGAAAGTCATTGTCAAATCTGTTTGAGAGAACTTAATTCTTAAGAAGAGCTTAAATTAAGTAATTTCCTTCTAGTGCTTTAATTGGAATTAAGATATTTCTGCAAGACCCTTCATATAGTATACATGGTCTAAATGGAGGAACTGGACCAAATTTGTGATAGGTATTAAATTAAATCCATAGGTTTACAACTTCATCTTGAACACAGATTAAAAGTAAAGGATCTAATTATTAAAGTTCCATCATTAAATATGTAAAGAGCAGTCCAGTGTGGCCTCCATGTGTGTAGCAGAGGTCATGGTTTGTGTTTCTCTCAGGTTGGGAGCCATTTATTGAGCCGTGGCCATGTTCAGTGTCTTGGCAACAACAAGCTTCGAGCCGCCTCCACCCTTCCCGCCTGAAGCTGGAAGTGAAGGCCAAACCACGCCTGGATATAAACATCACCTCTGTTCTCATAGGTATGTGGGAATATTCCCTGAGAGCAGCACTCTACAGTCTGGTTTTCACTACTGAAAATGGCAGACATCTCTAATTAAAGTGCTGTTGGCATCCTGTGGAGGGAGCAGGATCGGCTCAAGTCCCTCCATGCTTCCCAGGATACTGTACCAGGTTTGTGTTTAGGCAGTCCATGTTCTATCAGATGTTGTGAACGTGTAAAAACATGAGCAGCATATTTTAGAGATTAGTAGGAATTCTTTTTCTGATCATATGAATTCTATCAAATTTGTATGTTATTGGAAATTTATTTTTAATCAGAAACAGGCTTTCATCTAAAGCTTTCCATACTTCACAGGGCTTAAAAATATTTTGATAAGCTCAGCATTTTTCAATACATTGACAGATGTAGTGGGGAGCTACTCATTTCAGTTCTTCAGTCTCTGAGCACCTGAGCTGTCAGTTCCCACCTCTGGAAACCAAAATATTTTGTTCATCATTAGCTCAAATTTCATTTGAGCTTCTGTGTTGTGGAGCTCTAATTGTGTGCATTTCCCAGGAATACTGTTGCTCATTCAGAATTATTTGGTGGGCACAATAAAGAAAATGTCAACAGCTGAGATTGCAAATGTAACAGAAAAGCCTTCCTTGGTCCTTTCTCCCCCAAGTAAAACCTGGAGGGTTGGCAGAAAGAGGGGAGCCAAGGAGCAGGAGAAGAAGCAAATCAATGGTTCCGAAGATTATGCTTTTTAAAACCAGATAACAAGTGGTGAGGCTGGTTTTTGATTTATGTTGTGCCAGAGGACTCAATTAGCGTCTTGATATTTATGCAGGAATGTGCATGTGCCTCTTTAAAAGACGCAAACCCCAAAACCCTAGGAAGTGCTTCTAACATGAAAATATTAAAGGTCAATTGCCTCACCAGGAGAGCTCTTAGATTGACATAGGATTATCTTAAGGACATGAAATTCCACTGAAAGTTTTTTTAAAAAATAAAATCTTTGGGATATATTTTTTTTTTAAGACAGTGCTGTGATTTTATGAGCTGTTGTTTGTCTGTAATTTATGTAAGTGACTCGCAGAAGAAGCAGTGAAGTAAAACTTCTAGTGGAGTAATTTGAGTGTGATGAATTTAACACACTTTTCAATGACTTTGTTTACTGCCACCTCGGAGACACTGGCTGTCTGTGCTTACATTCCTCTAGAGCAGTACACATGTACCAAGCAGTCCTGGATGGAAGATTACTGTAAACAGGACAAAGAAGTGAATGTAATCAGCTCAGAAGACTGGTTGGGTTCTTCGGTGGATCCCCCATGTTTTGGGCAGAGTATGTTGGTCATTAATCACGCTTTATTTGAAACGGTCTTGACACACATGGTCATCTGTCTAATGTATTACAAACATTTTGGCTTCACAGCATACAGTGATTTGTTAGGATGTTTGGCAAAAAAAAAGACAAAAAAGCTGTTTTCTGTTCAATTATGTTCAATTCTTTTAAAACAAAAAGCTTTCTGGCTGCTTAGCTTTGAGTAAGGGCTTTGCACTGCTAGTTCTGCTTCCTTCCTGTCTGCCACTCTCAGTTAATGAGTGACTCTCATGTCAAGGATTAATTCAGAGTGTTGAGTTTAGGCTGTGTGCAGTTCAGAAAGGATCTTTTTCTTTTTGTACCCCAAAGACCCAAATAACTGAGTTTCTGGAGAAAAAAGCTGTTTTCTTTGTGAAATAATCACCTGAGTAATAGCTGTTGACATGTGGCAGGCCTTTTCAGCTTATTTTCTCCCAGAGTTCCTTCTGGAAGGAATTTTATCAATTCAAATGCCAGCTTAGTGCAAGAAAATGGGTAGAGACTCAATTGCATGATGTGTATCTTCCCCTATGCATGCAGGGGAAGATCTGCCTGTATTTGTGTGGGTTTTCTTACCTGCTAACTTTGTCTTTCCTGTCTGCCAGGCCTTCCTCTTGTCTACCTTAGAACTAGGAGTACAGCCAGTTTGACTAACCTAGAGCATCAGATCTATGCTAGAGGTACTGTACAGCACACAGACACCAAAAGGTAGTTTTTTTCTTTGAAAGGCTCTTGCACAATAAATATTGTGCTGTATGTGGGACTTGTATGGTGGATTGGCCTCTATATTTAAAAAATAATCAAAACCCAAAAAAACCCTCAAGCCACATAAGATAGCAGCTACTTTTCTTTTAGGCTGCTAAATTTAGTTTTTGTCCTGTTATTCTCTGAGTCCTTCATGAAAGAATGAAGAAATGTAAACCCATGTAGGAAAACTCTCTTTGTGAGGAAGGTTATGTGAATTGTTGACTATTCAGTGTCTCTCTTCTAGAGAGAAAGTACAGTGTAATTAAAAATAGCATAGTAATATCAGAGTATTTCATTTATATTCTAAAAATATCCACCATTATGTTCAATACACATATTTATGCCTAATTTAGCATATTTAGGTACTTAAAACTTTCAGATGCCTTCAGAAGAACAGCCTGTTTTCAGTAAGCTTTAGGAAGTAAAGCATTCCTAATAAATAATTTGTTAATTTGTTTGAGTTCTATTTGACAGGATAGGTTTTAGGCAAAACCATGCAGTATAAAGTAATATTTTTCTTTTTTAGACATTATGGAAGACAAACAGCACACTTGATAAATATATAGCCCTGTAAAAAAGTCACTGGATGGGAGAACAGAAAGCTTTCTAGAAATATACATCTGTTGCCTGTTCGAGTGCCCCTTAGAAATATTTCCTCTGAGTTAAAAAAAAAAACAACAAAACAACAAAAAACAAAATGGAAAATTTTGGATTTATGTTTCTGAAGTATTTTTCTGATGCTTTTTTTCCCCCAAAAAATCAAACAAAACAGCAAAACATCTAATACTTACTGTTTGGCTTTTAGTAGGGGTTGCAGCTAAATTACTGAATTAATTATGAAAAAATCCTCCTGGTAATGATAGTAGGGTTTTTTTTTCAGGCAGTAGTCTCAAAACTCAACTCTTAAATTTCTTTTGAAAATCAGGCCATAGACCCAAAAATTCTTTTTTAAAAGTCTCCAAAGATAAATTGGCAATTGATTAAACCCCAGAGTAAAAGTCCATTTGGCTTCTGGTCTAATTTTGTAGAAGCTGGGCTAGCCAAAAAATGATATAAAGTGAAACTCAACACTAAAAACATGTATTTGCTTTTGGTAAAAATCAGAGCATTGATTTTCAAGGATTTAATCTTCTTGCTATTTAATTGGAAAGAACTTTCTCTGTAAGCTTTAAGTCTCCATGGACAACATGAGGGTATATAGGGGTTTGTTGATTTGGAAGAAAGTTGTCTCTTGTCATCAGTAACTCCTTCAAAAACTTTCCTGCCCTCCCCATATCACCCCTGCTTGCCTCTGGAAACCTTTTGGAGTGACTTCAGGTCTGGGGAAGAGATTTCTGTCTTACCTTTTCTTTAAGGAGCTGATTTATTGTGTGTGCCTTCTTTCCACTTCTCTCATACCAAAGATGTGTATATTGAGGTAGCAGCCATTTATCTTCATTTTAAAGTAAATTACTGGACTTGGACAGGGGTTTTTCTCTGTCCAAACATAGTCAGTATTTTCACAGATTTCATGCACTGCATTGTGGAAGATGAGAGTAACACTTGTGCCTGGTAGAAATTTGTGCTTGGGAAAAGTCAAACATGGGAGGTGAAGTATCGTCTTCTGCCATATTGCTGTCCCAACAGGTTAACAAAACCAGACTGCCTTTGGTTGCTCTCAAATTATTTTCCATATTTTAGTAGGCTTTATCCTGTATTGGAAAAGATTTCTTCTTGTTCAGTCTTTGAGAATAAAAGTCCCATTTAAAGAGGGTACTGGCTTACCCTTTATTTGTCACATTAAGTACAGCATAAATCTTAAGTGAATGTGTGTTTCATGAGCATTTGAATGTATATAAAAGATTACTGATCATGCTTGGGTTTTTAGTTAGATTTTCTACATGTTAGGTGTAACTGGAGGTATAGTATTTTACAAGACTTGATAAAAAGAAATAGAAGAACATGTAGATTAAGCTAATTTTCAAGGGGGGGTTGATGTAGGGGAAGAATGTTTGCTTTCTACCAATTCTTGTAGTAGTTACTAATTGTAAAAGCTTTGTAAGGAAGCCTGTTTCCTTGTTTTTCTTTAGTTAGTGCAGGTTGTGGTTCTCCAGTCATTGTATCTCATCCCACATTAACATCTGATGAATGTTTCTCATGGGCATTCACACAAGTCTGTGTTCTGTTTTGTAGCTGAAATGAAGACCCCAAAGCGCAGGCAGCCGTTTGTCCCCTTTGCTCTGAGGAATCACACTGGGTGCACTCTCTGGTTTGCCACCCTGACTACAACTCCAACCCGGTAAGGAGCTCTTGGGGAATCACTTCAGGCATATTTGTCTGGCTCCTCTTCCATGTCAGCCAGACCCTGTTGTTTTCTGTGCTTTTGTTTTGCAGAGACATGTGGGCAACTCCCTGTTTCACTCAGTTAAGAGCCTCTTCTTTGACACTGAAATAGTTTTATTATTAAACAAAAAAGATTTTTTTTTCAAGAGACCAGTCACATACATTCATGGTGTGAATGTGTTCACTGCAGGACCGAGGCAGGTTAAAAAGCACTTGTAACTTGAAGTAGTCAGTTTGTAAAATGCTGTGATTCTCTTCACAGGGCTGCGCTGTCTCACAGTGGAAGTCCAGGTGTTGTTCCTGAGGAAAATGGGACATTGCTGGATGATGCCCATAACGTCAGTGAATGGCAAGAAGTTAACACTGGGGAAGAGGTTCCCTTTGAGTTTGAAGCCAGAGGGAAACTCAGACACAGGTGAAGGGACTAGGCCATGAGATGTTCTGACAGTCTCGTATATGGAACACACAGGTTCATAGTTGTGAGGGCACTGGCAGGTGTCACATTAGAAGTGGATTTTTTCAAAATCTTCTGTTAATGTTTAGTGTTTATTTTTAATACTCTTGTATAGAGGGAAATTATAATTTCTCTGGTAAAGCAGCAACTGTTGCTGTTGGTGGCAGCTATTCCTATATCTTAAGTTGGGTCATTATGAGCTTTTAGGACTTGGGGGTCTCAGTTACAAATCAGTGTCATTTATTTTAAAGGACTGTTGGAGCAGTGTTGGTTGTTATCAGAGGTAAGAACTAGAGCTTGTTAACAAATATGTAGCATGCTTTTTTTTTGTATATAGTTGTGTCTGTGTGTTCCTTAGGGAAGGTGCAGTTATTAGACATAAAATCAGGTCCATCTATCGATGAAATGGAAAAACTCTTGAGACTTTTTAATGCTTCAGTGAGATTCTTTTATCAGAATCCAGAGGATGTTTGTGGTTTGAACTCTTTGGTGTTTACTCTGTACAATAATGCTTAATAGTAATTTAACTTGATCTAACCCTGGTAGGCACACACATGACCTAAGGATTCATCAGTTGCAAGTGAGAGTAAATGGCTGGGAAGAAGTGAGTCCAGTGTCTGTAGACAAAGTTGGAACATTTTTCCGATATGCTGCACCAGATAAGAACTCCTCCTCTTCTACTGTAAGTTCTGATTTTGAGAGTTTTAAAAGAATATGTCATGTAAGAGTAATGATGTCTGCAAGATTTTCATCCCAAAGCATCTGTTGTATGAGATTGTCTTCTTTCCAGTTAGCCTGGGCTGGGAGAGTTGAGAGATGCTGGGTCCCTAACTGGCAATACTGTGTAACCAAGCCACAGCCAGAGCAGTCAGCAGTTAATCTGTGCTTGGCAGGCAGAGCTTCCAGTGACAGAATGAATGGATTAGTGACAGGCCATGCACTCGTGGAGACTGAGCTTTAAATCAGCCCAGAATTTCAGCAGCTACTTTTATTTCTTTTATTGCGGGAATGCTTTTCATGTGTTTAATTTGCTTAAAATAAACAACACTGGCAATTTCCTGTAAGCCTAGAGATTGTTTTTGAAGTATGTGGCTCTGTAGACAAAATATACTTGTCATGAAGGGAAAATGCAGTTGTAATAATCAGCAGGCTGGCATTTGGTGGAGGCTCACTGATAAAAATGGTGTGGATTTCAAAACTAGCTGTAGAGACTAGCTACTGAGACTAGCTGGTTGTTGAGCACTGGACAAATAGGAGGTTGAGATCTTCTTGATATAAAACAGAATTAAATTTGATTTGATACTGCTGACGAGAGCTAGTGGTCTCTTACTTGAATTGTTTCTGATGTTTTTATATTGAAGTATAAAAAGGATCATCTCTCTGTAACTTGAATATTGAAGGAAAAGGATGCAAATTAATGAGAATTGCTGTCCGGCAACATTTCCTGTAGAATATTTCTTTACAACAAAACCTCCTTAAGCTTCATTTCTTTGCAAAGCAGTATTACAAACAGGCTTTGCAAATCTAGTTCTGACATGGTTCCAAGCTGCACTGAAGATCAGAAACACAATGTGATGAAAGTTTATTCTTCTGTAGTGAAGTTTTTTATTGAAGCTGAGAGCAGTATCTTGAAGTACTTTTAACATTCTTGTTTACTTTCCTCTCAGCTTGGAAGCCCAATAAGTAGAACAAATATAATACATCCACAAGTCTACGTGAGTATATATTTTCATTTTTTTGAAAGCTACTTAAATAAGAGTCGGGTAACTCTACGAGTGAATTGGCTTTTCCATCCTTCTAGAACCATTTCAATAGAAAGGAAACAAAATTTAAGCAAAATGCACTTTCAAATCAGAATAAATACTTATGATTTACCATTCCTCACCAGTATAAATGTCTGAAAAATGGGTCTTAAATTCCAATATGTGAATTCTAGCATGTAAACGCATATTAAATGTTTTCAGGATCAAAGTGGCAATAGCTTTGTGAATGTACAGGGTAAAACACCACAATAGAAGGGCAGCTGTGAATGAAGAAAGCATGAATATTTTAAGAAAGCTCTACCTTATTTTTCAGTTTTTGACGTATAGGAATGATGAGTGACTGGTAATTATATGAGTCTTAGACTTCAAATTATATGGATTTATTAAATAATAGCGAGATGATTTGTAAAGTTCATCTCTTAGGATCTGTATTGCTCTTATTTGAACTTGCATCATTTTGAGAAAGATAACAGAGTTAGTGATATGTGGAATTGCTTTTTCATAATCTTATTGTGCTTTGAGGAGGAGGTACAGGATTATAAAGCACCGTCATGAAATTATTTATACACCTTATGAGTTGCACACAGTTGGACTCAGTTGGCAAGTTTTTCTCCAGCAGTTTGTGCTTCATAAGGGAGGTGTCCCTCTTCTAGATATATTCATTACCTGAGCTTTTTAATGCTTTTAAATATCTTCCAGTTTTCTTCATTGCCTCCAGTTCGTGTGGTGTTTGAAGTTACCATGGAGGGGAGCGCCCGGAAGGTGATAACAGTGCGCTCAGCCTTGATGGTGAAGAACAAGCTGGAAACTCCAATGGAACTGCGGCTGGACAGTCCTTCTGCCCCCGACAGTAAGTGCTGGAAACTCCTGGGACCCGTATTTCTATAGCAGTCCCTACGTACTGTGGGGAGTTCAGCTTTCTCCCCAAGAAGATTTCACCATCGTCTGTAATGTGTCACACGAGAATAGACCTCTCTGGACAGGAAATGGGTCATGTTAAGAAGAAAACAGTCAGCAAGGTGAACTAGACAGCCCAGTAGGATTTTTGGTTGTTGTTCAGATAAACAGGAAAAGCTGAGACTCTGTAAAGACTAAATCTTATTTCTGTATGTAGCAAAGTTGTCTCTTATAGCAGCAGTCTAGAAGGTTTTGGTGTTACTATGCAAAGGTTTAGAGTAGAAATGTAACGATATGCCGATAATGTACCCAAAATGTTTGTAAAATGAGGTTTTTTGAACCAAGCATTTTCACTAAAGAATTTGAATACCAGGAAGATTTTAGGCTGTTTCAGATTTACACACTGCCATTAGTCTGCTGCCAGATTGTTAATAGAGCTGAAAATAACAGGTTGGTGTTTGAAACATGAATAAAGCATGAATATATTAAAATTAAACGAGTTGCCTTAAAAATTTGAGACTTACTACTTCAAAATTTTACTGTTCTCAGTAAAGGGGCCTCTTTTGATATGTATGATTTCTTCTCTGGTTGCAGAGCCTGTAGTCCTTCCAGCAGTTATGCCAGGAGATTCCTTTGCTATTCCATTACATCTCACGTCCTGGCGTTTGCAAGCCAGGCCCAAAGGAATGGGAGTGTTCTTCTGTAAGGCTCCGATTCACTGGACTAATGTCCAGAAGGCAGCAGAGGTGTGCAGCAGCAAGAGGGAGTGTCATTCCATGGAGTCCGAAAACAGCCGTTTTTTCAGGTATTTAAAGCCTAGTTCTTTTTCTGTAAGCCATGATAAGTGAAGTCCTGTGAAAGTAAATAACAGGAAAGAAAATGCTCAGAGATGAAAGCTGCTGCAGTTTGGTGGGATGTTTTATTGGGTCTGTTGAATGGTTAAGAAAGCAGTGAAGTGTAGCTGCTCTGTTTCTGCAGGGCTCCTTGAAGCCCCTCTGACAGTGCTGTTAAAACTCTGAGAAAACAAAGCACACTATGAATATTTATTGTAAAAAAAGAGAAAGTTAGAAAATAGAATGTGAACTTACATTAAATTAACTGCTCTGTCTCACTGAGGGTAATGAGTGGTTTGCCAAACTTTTAAAATGAAAGTTTACCAACTCAGTTTTTTACCTTAACTAATGAAAAACTGAAGTGTCAAGTGGTCAGAGCAAGGATATATCTACTGGGAAGGACACATTCAGCATTTATGTTTAAGTTCATGATTATAGTTTACTTCAATAGTTAAAAATCTCATTTTAGTAGTAGTAAAAAACATGCTTTTGCAAGTTTATGAAAGTTGGTTTTAAAGGTGGAAACCTCTAATAGCCATTATCTGTTAGGTCTCTGAATAGACCAGTTTTTGGGGGACTAAATTAAGTCTTTGATTAAAATCAGAAAACTCAGGTTGTCTTAATGTCAGACATAAATACAAAATATTTATAATAAGCTCCAAAGCGATTCTGTGGAGAACAACTCTAAATACTGTTTTTCTTATCAATCCTGAAGTTAGAGCATCTGTGAGGACCTGGTGCAATACAGAAAGACAGGGTTTAATTGTTGTGTCAAATTTGTTGACTTCTCATGTGTGTTGGCATTCCCAGGTTTTGTGTGGCTATAAAGAAAGAAAATTACCCAGATTACATGCCTTCCAGCATATTCTCTGACAGCGCTAAGCAGATCTTCAGGCAGCCTGGGCATACCATTTATCTCCTGCCAACGGTGGTAATCTGCAACCTGCTGCCTTGTGAGCTGGAATTCTACGTGAAGGGTTTGCCCATCAGTGGGACACTGAAGCCTGGCAAAGAGGCTGCCTTGCACACGGCTGACACATCCCAGAACATTGAGCTTGGTAAGGCTCTTGCTCAGGGACCATTTGCTGCTCCTCTCTGTACCTTCAGGGAACTTGTTTCTGCAAGGAACTGTGGAACAGAATGGAAAAATAGAAAAATAGAAAGCATTTAAATGATGGTTTCATTGGGTTGCAGGGCTTCTTATTTTTAATAAAGAAGTGAACACATTGGAAAAAAACGAACCCAGTATTGCCATCATTACCCCAAATCTGTCAGCTGTCACTTAGGATGTTCCTTATTCAGCTTTTCCCTGAGAGTGGAACCTGGAGAGAACAGGGGTAAAGAGTGGAATAAATCAAATAAGTTCCTAATGTTTTGGGTGGTTTTGCTCTTTTCTTTCTGACAGAAATAATTGGTGTTGAGAGTATGTATGGAGTTATTCAACACTGGTTAGACTTGTAATGACTAAAGCAATAATTAGCCCTAATCAGGGTCCCTTACAGAACTTGTTTTGCTGTTTGTGACTTAAATTGAGGCATTTCTTCATGAGGTTAGAGTTTACTATACTGGGCATATTTAAAAGTTGATTAGGGTGAGCTCTATGAAATATTCAGGAAGATCAAGTTACATGAAACACCAACTTCAGTGCTTTATCAAAAACTCATGTTTGTGTGGGTGATGTTTTATTTTGCTCTACTTTGTTTTGTTTCATAGGGGTATTGCTAGAAAATTTCCCAATCTGCAAAGAGCTGCTGATTCCTCCTGGGACACAAAACTACATGGTGCGGATGCGACTGTACGATGTCAATAAGCGGCTGCTAAATCTGACCATACGGATCGTGTGTCGTGCTGAAGGCTCTCTAAAAATACTAATTTCAGCTCCATATTGGTTAATCAACAAAACAGGCAAGTTTTGTTGTAATCATGAAGTGGGAAATAAGAATTTCCTGTAGTGTTTTGATTTGCTTTCTAGCCAAATAAAGCTTTTAAACACTATTTAAGAGGAATAAAGGTTGCAGGAATTTATATTTTTAATAGTGCCAGCAGCTACTGTTTGATGCATGTTACAGGAGATAATTTAGCCATTGGGTTGCTGTACTACATATTTCCAAACATGAGCTATTGTACCTCTAAATAAAACAATATACATTAGATCACTGTTAAAATTTGTGGTTTTCAAAGACTTAAATACCTTGAGAAGGCAGCGGGTCTGAATTGCAATGAGTCTGTGTGAACGTCCACTGGCACTTTCAGGTCTGCATGGGCCAGTCTCATGATCTGGAGCTGTGAGCAGCTGTTTTAAGCAGGTTAGATGAAAAACTAGATGGAGAATTCATGCACAGTAATGGCTAATACTACAACAAAAATATTTTGGGTTGTTCCTTAATTTGAAATTTTTACCATTCTCATTTTCATTTGTACAAAGGTGGTGTGTAGTTTAACACTCTTCTGTGTTTACTTAAAGGATTGCCACTTATCTTCAGACAAGATAATGCAAAAACAGATGCGGCTGGTCAGTTTGAAGAGCATGAGCTCGCTAGAAGCCTCAGCCCACTGCTGTTCTGTTATGCTGATAAAGAACAGCCAAACTTGTAAGTAAGAAGGGCAATTAGTAGGAGCTTTACAAAGATGAAAATATTAAGATGACCTCTTAAATTATTAAGTTTTTTTAATACTGTATTGAGCATATTCGATTCTTAGACATTTCTTACTGAAAGCTCCTTGGTTGTCCAATTCTGTTGTGTCTCAGTTTATTTCAATTTTTTTTTTTTTTATTTCAAAGATAAAAGACACACAAATGCTGTCACGATTAATCAGTCTGATAATTGCCAAGCTTTTTACAGGACATGGCCATTGACACCTCACCAATGTGTTGAAAGGGCTTATAGCAGAAATGTAGAATGAGTCACTCAGAAAGAGATTTATCATGGCTTCTGATGCTTTTATATCCAGACACAAATGTTCTTTTTCTATCTGGGCATGTGCTTGATCACCAGCATCATATTGCTACCTGATCCTTCATTTAAATGAAGGCTCAGGGTTCATTTAAATGAGTAAAACTTTGTTTTTTCTTCTTACCCTTAGTTGCACAATGAGGGTTGGAAAAGGAATCCATCCTGAAGGTATGCCTGGCTGGTGCCAGGGCTTCTCCCTGGACGGTGGGAGTGGTGTCAGAGCCCTTAAGGTGATCCAGCATGGAAACCGGCCGGGCCTCATCTATAACATTGGTAGGTGGTGATGAGAATATCTGAAAATCCTGTGGAACTCTTGGTGAGATAAAATGTCAGCGACATGAGAAACAGAACAATTGCAGCGGAGAAATATATCTTCTTAAAGGCTTTTGAGGGTCCAGAGAAAATCATTAAACAAAAGATAGTATTCTAAGTATTTTTTTATATTTGTTTTAAATTTTATTAGCTTAAAAATTAGTTTGCAATTATTTTTAATTTTACATTTCATCACTGAGTGTTAACAACTACGTTGTCAAACTGTTCTGTCTGCTTCTGTGTTTTTATTCCTCTTGTATGTTAATTCAAAGTACATTTTAAATCCCATGACATTACTCTGCTTATTTTGAGTGTCTGTGTACTGTAACTGTTCAGCCGTGTGCTGTGTCTGTGGGTTTTGCTTGGCAGTGCCTGCATAGGCTGATATGCAGGAGTGCAGCTTCTGGAGTCCCCGTGCTCCTGGTGTACATAAAGTACAAGTAGGTTTTGGTTTTAAATTAAATGAGAGTCTGGAAGTTACTCCACAGTGATTTTCAAGGAATTTTTCGTATGTATAAAAGTGAAATAATTACTTGCACTAATGTACTTGCGATTTGGGATTGTTTTGGGTTTTTTTATCTTCAGTTATCTTCAGTATCTAAGTTCTACTTGAGAAATAGAGGGTAACAGATATCATAAAGTTACATTTACTATTTAAAATGAGTTTCCAGTGCAAGGCAGTGGTATGGCACAAAGAGTGCATGTCAGGAACCCAAGAAATTACTTGTGTTCTCTGAAATATATTGTGGCAGCTGTCTTTTTCTTTTGTAAATAATAGCTTTATTTTCATCTTGTTTTTATTACTAGGTATTGATGTTAAAAAAGGCAGAGGCCGTTATATTGACACCTGCATGGTCACCTTTGCTCCCCGGTACCTGTTAGACAATAAATCAAGCTACAAACTGGCCTTTGTTCAGCGGGAATTTGCCAGAGGTCGGGTAAGAAGCTTCCTGGTGGTGACTTTTTAGTACAGTATTGTACTTAGTCACAGAAACTGCTCACCAAGAAGAGCAGGCATTGTTCTTTAAAGTAGTGTTGCCTGGGTATGAGGATCTTCCTCATTATTCCAATAGCAGCATCCACCTGACAGAGGAATGGCTGTGTTTGTATCTGAGAGGTGTATAGGTTAATAGTGGATTTTTCAGTGCTGGGATTATTTACCAATTATTTACTGATTTTTGTTCCTAGGGGACATCCAATCCTGATGGCTACATCTCCACCCTCCCTGGTTCCAGTGTTGTGTTCCACTGGCCACGGAACGATTATGATCAGCTGTTGTGTGTGAGACTGATGGATGTCCCAAACTGCATTTGGTCGGGGGGCTTTGAGGTCAACAAGAACAATTCGTTCCACATTAATATGAGGTAGCTGTGACCTATAAATCTTCTCTAGCTGCTGTGTTTTGATAGAAGCAGCTGTTTAACACTGCAGATAACGCAGATCAGAAGTTTACCTGTCTTGTACTGTGTTCTTGTTCAGGGACACCCTGGGAAAATGTTACTTCTTAAGAGTAGAAATTACCCTTCAAGGAGCCACATACCGCATCGCGTTCAGCGACACCGACCAGTTACCGCCACCTTTCCGCATTGACAATTTTTCGAAGGTAAAAGAACCAAACGCCATATTTTTTCCCTTTACTATTTTCAGTAAAAAAAGTAGAAGGTCTGTATTTATTAGAAGTGGGAGCTGACTAACTTGTGTCATGAAATAAACATTCTTTTCTGTGTATTTGTCTGTAATAATTGTAATTTTCTGATGTTCTAGTAAAAATTGGTAGTACACAGCTGCTTAATGTTTTTCAAGTAGTAGTGGTAACATTGTGGCTTTCATTTCATTGTGAGTTCATTAAAAGTCTTACAAGGAAGAGAAGTATTACCAATGAGAGTGATGGTATTTAATCTGTAATTCCCATTAGGGTTTGAGATGCTGCCATGGGTCTGCAGACATTCTGAACCACAGATAACAGATAAAAGCAAAGATTTTGTTTCTCATCCCTTTAAGACTCTCTTTAATTGAGACCTGAATGGAAGAATATGCATATGAAATGACTGGGGGGAAAAGAAGGAAGTGATCTGAACATGTTTCCATCATCACCTCCTAGTAAATGAGCAAATGATAGCAAAAAGTCTGTGTGATGAACAATTCCTGTATGAACAAGCTCCTTCTTCCTGACTGCTACAGGTCCCAGTTGTGTTTAAGCAGCACGGGGTGGTGGAGCCCAGGCTGTCCACTGAGGTGAAGCCCATGACCTCTCTGGATTACGCATGGGATGAGCCTGTCCTGCCTCCCTTCATCATGCTGACAGTGAAAGGAGCAGGCTCCTCAGAAGTTGTCTGCTGCATGAATGACTTCCAGGACAGCAAACAGCTTTACTATGAAAACTTCATCTATATTGCTGCTACATATACTTTCTCAGGGTAATTCTTTATATCTGTTAATGGGAATATTTTTAATGTTCGCGCTAAGCTTTAATTAATTAATATAAAATTATTATTCTCTTAATGGTTGCCATTCAAGAGCTTTTCACATGGAGTTAAACTTCTGTCTACCTTGTAGCTAGCAGAAGAAATGCCAAATTCAGAAGTTGTCTGGCTGTTGGTAATTTGTGTATTTTACCTCATTTGGACATAGTACTTTTGCTTTAGAGGTGCAGCTTGACACTGTTTATTCTGTCACACAGTGAGAAGGATTTAGCATCTGGCATTTGCTGTGGCCCCACTATGTGGTCTCAGAAGAGTTGGGATGTTTGGGGTCCCGTCTGGGGACTTAATTTCCTTTGTTGTATAAAGGACACTTTGCCACAAGTCACACCTATTTACAACATACCTGTGAGATTAAGATTGCCCTAGTTTATATGATACTGAAAACAGCTCTGGGGGATTGATACAGGACTTTGTTACTTTCCTCAATATGAGGTAGAAAACTGTCTTTGTAATTAATCTGTTTTGCCTGTGAAGTTCTGAGTTCTGGTGAGAAATCGAAGCCCCTTTTAAGAATGTACCCAGGTTACCAGCTTGCCTTGGTAATTCCTAACAAGAGGGGAAAAAACCCCAGTATGAATGTTAGTCAGATGGGCTGTATTAGAAGCGTAAACTTGCAGTTTGAATTTTGGTGCAGATCTAATACACTCCATAAAAGAAGCTGCTACTCTGAACAAACATGATGCTGTTCCCTTGGTGTTCCAGGTTACAGGAGCCAAGTGTAAGACCAGTTACTTCAAATAAGGATGCTGCAAATGCAGAGCTTGTCCTTGATGTTTCTCCAAAGACTCAACGAATTTTGCTGAAAAAGAAGGTACCAGGAGACATTTGAATTTTTTTTTATACTACTGTTGCTGTGTGCTGAAGTAAAATCAAATGCTTGAGAGTAGGAGAACATTAAAAAAAAAGTTCTGACTTTTAAAGGGTACAGGGAGACTCCAAAATGATGGGTTATTTTGAATTGTGGTGGTGCTTCCATATAAGATTTTGAAAGAGGTAAAGGTGACAGAAAAGGGAATTGGAATGAAGTGGTAAGGAAGGTTGTAAATGCCTCCAGGACAACTGAATGTGGTAGTTGTGTGCTGGATATTCTCATGAAGTTACAAGGTAGGACATATTTCCTTTTTGGGAGCACTGTAAGCCAAGTCATCTGTTTCTGCAGCTCTTAAGAAATAAAAACTGTGTTTAAATATTGCTGAGTTTAACAAACAACTCGTAAATGCAGCTCTGCATCTAGCTGCTGTTATGTATTCATTGCATATTAGAGTTCAGTCAGAAGTCTTTATCCAAACTAGTTCCTAATTCTAATTCAGGACTCTGAAGTTAAATATATGCAAGTCATTCCAAGAATTATAATTCAAAGCCTCTGATAGCAAAACAGAACGAAAGTATTTGCTCTGTATTATGTTTGAATGTTGAATTTTTCTGCAACAGGAGCCAGGAAAGCGATCCCAGCTCTGGAGGATGACAGACACGGGAATGCTTTGCCATGAAGGTTCTTCAGTTCCTCATAACCCCCACAAACCTTCTCCTCGCTCCGAGGACTCCAGTATGATTTTAGATATTGCAGGCTTGGCAGCTGTCACAGAT
The DNA here is from genome assembly GCA_013399225.1 of Rhipidura dahli. Classification (NCBI taxonomy): domain Eukaryota; kingdom Metazoa; phylum Chordata; class Aves; order Passeriformes; family Rhipiduridae; genus Rhipidura; species Rhipidura dahli. Next base: position 259,494 of record VXAC01006913.1, on the reverse strand, counting down.
AACAGGTATTGAAATACAGTTCCTCAGGAAACTGTGGGGGTTTATAACTGTGTCTTTGAAAACATATTTAAATATTCTCTGAATATGGAAAGACATCCTTCTGAAGGCATATGAAAGAGCTGGATTTTACCTGGTTTTATAAACCAACCTCATGCTCATCTGTGTGACTTGGAAATACTTGTAAAAGCATGGCTGGTGCCTTTTCAGCAGGTGACTGTAGCCAGAGGGCTTCAAAAGAGAGATTAGAAAAATGAGCTGGGGCAAAATAAATGTTCAACATTAACCCAGGTGCAGAGTAAAAGTGCCCAGGTGCATCCTCTGAGCACTGGCGTGTCCCCTGCAGGTATGAGCCCCTGATGCTGAGGAGGCCAGATCGGCGGCGCAGCACGACCCAGACGTGGAGCTTTCGGGATGGGAAGCTGACCTGTGGCATCCATGGACTTGTTGTCCAGGTCAGTAGTGATTATATGTTGAACCTGTTTTGTTTGTTGCTGATGTAGATGACAGAGTCATCTGGGCTTAGTACTGAAGTGAACCAAAAGCTTTGAGGCAAATTCAGAATACAAAGCAAAGCAAGCCTGTGCAAACAGCTTATGTTTTAAGTTTATGTTTGAGTGTTCTTATTAATTTCAAAGATCTTGCACTAATAATTAGAAGTTAGAAAAGTATTTTAGTTAGTACCCTGATATTGCATTGATCATTTCTTGATCAAATTACTGCAGCTTAGTAAGTAACTACTTGAAGCATCCAAAAAATGGATACTTACCTGACTCAGTAAGGGTTTACATTCTCATCTGCAGGTCCAGGGTTCTTCTTTTAAAAAGCTTCCTATCGTTTTTGAAAACTCTTCAGGAAGGATTTTCCAATGTCCCTTGATGTGATAGCTCCAGTTTTAAATGTGCAGTGGGAATACTTAATTCCCACTTAACTATCAGTTACCCACCTAATTATCAATTACTTAATTATCGATCTTGGCTGTTTCTTTTAGCTGCCAACTGATTAAACATTAGTTAGCAGAAACTTTAGTAATTTCAAGTAAAATGCTCTGGATTGCTCTTCTTTTAATTCTGAAGAATAAGGAGAAGAAAGTAAAATACAATTTTAAATTAATATATGTAAGTAGTTATCCAGAGTATTTACCTGTCACTTAATTACTTAATTTTCTTTCCTTACTCTTTTTTTCTTTCTTCAGGCAAAGGGAGGAATACAGGGTCTTCATGATGGAGCTGAAGTTGTTCTAGGTCCTGATACCTCACTTGAACTTTTGGGGCCAGTTCCACCTGAACAGCAGTTCACAAACCAAAAGATGAGGCCTGGCTCAGGAATACTGGCTGTGAGAGTCATCCCAGATGGGCCAACTAGAGTTCTGCAGGTGACAGTCCTTCATTAACTAGAATCTAGTTCGTTATTTGTTTATACTGGAAATACTCTTTTTCTGTATTACATCTTTAAATCCTTATGAAAAACTACCTATATAATGACATGAAGGGGGCGGGAACATCATAAACCAGAAGTCGCTACTACAAAAGTTTTCCTTGTCCTTATTTTTTTAAAAAGATACATTTCTAAGGTAGGGCAATGTAGCTGTTATTTATATATACAAAAGGGATCATTGTAGTAATTTATTTGTTTTCAGATAACTGATTTTAACCAACGTAGAAATGATCGTTCATTCAGTGAAGGAGAAGAACTTCCAGTTACGGAACAAGATCTGCGGAAGTTCAAAAATCCAGATACAGAGCAGGAGTTAGAAGTAAGATATGACAGCTAGTGCTTGTCTTTTTCATTTTCCTTTCTAGATTTCAGGAGGGGGATGATGGTCAGTAACTTCTGATGATGACCTCATGTTATGAACTTGCAGATTTTCTGGCTACAACTTCTCATTCTTAGAACTTGGGTTAAAATGCCTTAACCTTTTGATTCTAAGACTAATTGTCAATGAGCTGCTTAGTCTCTCTGGAGATGATCCTAAAAAAATAACTTCTTTGCTGAAATGTTTATTTGATATCACAGGTTTTCTTGGTGTTGGTTTCTTAGTGGTGTTTTTTCCCTTCTTTTCTCAGGTGCTTGTGAAACTGGAAGGTGGAATAGGATTGTCTTTAGTCAACAAAGTCCCTGAAGAGCTTGTGTTTGCAAGCCTCACCAGAATTAATGTCCACTACACTCAGCTCTCGACGAGTCAGGTGCTAGAGCTCAGTGTGCATGATATACAGGTATTTGCCACTTTGAAACAAATACATTTATTCATGGGTCTTCTTCAGTTTTTTGAGTCATAATAGGTTTGAAAAATGTTTAGAGCTGTGTGACTGAGATTTTAATTCCTAAATATCACTGGAGTTTCAGTTCTGTTTTCTGTCCACTGTGTAGGTGGACAACCAACTTATTGGTACCACACGGCCTTTTATGCTCTTTCTGACACCCAAGATGAGTGAGAATGAGCCCCTGGACCCTGGGCCTGCTGTTCAAGTGAATGCCATGAAATTTCCCAGTAAAAATGCACTGACTGATATATACAAGGTAAACCACAATGTTTTGTGGTATTACTTTGCTTAAATGACCTTTCCTGTTCTTAATTTTTACTTGTAATGTGAATTCAGTGGTTTGTGAAATACCCTTTGTTGAATCAGTTCTGAAGCTTAAAGGACACGGTGTCCACCTTCTCATGTTTGCAGTGTTTAAACAGTACAGTAATGAACATGTAATAAATATGTTTAAAAATATAAAAAAATCAGTCCAGACCCCTGTCTGTCCATGTCTGTGATGTTCTTTTTCAATGTAGTTATTCTCTCCAGAATATCTGTGTTTTGCTCTTCAGGAGTTGAGTACAAGGTTATAAATTCTCTCTGATAAGCTGTTATCTTGCTGCATAAACCCTGTTCTGTGCACTGCAACCTTTTGGAAACGTTGGTTATAAATTTATCCACCAACTGTGGTTTGTATTGTGAGAGCAAAACTGAGTTGGTTGTCAAGACTTATTTTCTCACTTGGAGTCTTCATGCATGTATTTTAACTCTGTTTTGAAAAGCAGCTGATTCCAGTGTTGGACATGCAGCTAAGATCTTGAAGTGTTAGGATTAGGTAATAAAGCACCTTCTGGAAGGTAATAACGCCTTCCAGAAAACTGAAATAATCATCACTAGTTTTCGATAACTTGAAGTGAAGAAAGCTACCAAAGACATTTTGAAGGTGGGAGTCTTGCTACAAATCCACTAAAGTGAAAATATTCCACTGAAATAGAGCACGTTGTCCTTTTTAATAGCTTACATGGATTATATTTCTGGTGTTAATGCTGTAAACTGAGACTTGTTTATCTCTGTAGCATCTGATGATCACTGCCCGAAAGTTCACAGTTCAAATTGAGGAGAAACTACTTCTGAAGCTATTGAGTTTCTTTGGCTACGACCAGTCGGAATCAGGTGTGGTATAAAATTGCACAGCCCAGATTTACAGTGTACTGAAGTATTATGATCTTTGCATATAAAATAAGGAGAAAACACCAGCACACTCCTGGCTGTTTGGGACCTCCCACTCTTTAGCAGAGCTGGAAATGCCTCAGTGGCCCCTGTGAAGCTGTTCATGGGTGTTGTGCCTGTTGCAGAGCTCAGGTGATGGCCCAAGTACAGCCTGTCTCTGGAGGGAGTTCAGTATTCATTTTCAGTTCCTGTATCTGGTTTCATCTAAACTGGGATAAAAGAAATTGTGTTATTAATTTAGCAAGACACTTTGTTTAGTGGTTTGTTTAGTTTGTTTATTTAACCCAGGGCTAGAAGTGGGATCTGTGTTAATTTGTTCCTTGGGCAGTTCCTCTTGCTTCACTGCAAGAAAATTTTGTCTGACCTTTGTTGTGGCATCCATACCCCTGGTTTCAATTGTAATGTAAGTTTTCTTTCATTCAGTGAGGCAACACAGACCTTTTCAATCTTCTGATCTCATAGACGCTATTCTAATCCTCCTATTTTAGTGTTTATCTGTGCTTTAGAAACTTTATAAAATGTTTGTTTTGGAGTGGCAATTGAAAATGTCACTTCTATTATCTAGTAGCCTGTGTACAATTACATAATAACTGGCACAGAAAAAAACCTATTTTTGGCATGATTCCAAATGGGACCAAGCCTACAAATGATGCTCCAGAGTTCTGTCTTGCTAATCCACACTATCCTCTGAATTGTCTCTGCAAAAATAACAGTATTGCATTTCACAGAGGACTTACAAACTTAGATCTCTAGTGATGAGGAAGAAGTAAAAATTTTGAGTTTTGCTTTTAGTCCTTTAACTAATCTGCCCTTTGTTCTGGTTTACCCTATTGCTTTTGCTAATTTTTTTTCCTTACTTACTGTACATTATTTGTAGCTTATCCACTGATGCTGATGTCATCCAAGATTCAGACAAAAATAATTTTCTCATTTACAGTCAGCATGTTTTATTGTTCGTAAGTCTGAGTTCATACGACTTGGTCATCTTTGGTCTTTCCCTGCTTCCTGACACCACCCAGGTGCTCTTACAAATAACATGAGCCTGTTAATGTCAACCAAATTTTGAGTCACTCTCCATGTAAATTGATTTATTGGATGTCTTCCATGTAGGCATTCTGTCCATTGTGTAATGAATAATTGAAAGCTTTCTTTGTACATTATATTCTTAGTTGAATGTGTAGGAAATTACGGAGAAAGTAGAGAGAGGAAAACAGAGTGTAAGATCACAACTGCACAGTAGGAACATTGCATGGTCATGTGTTATCTCCTTGTTTCTGTGTGCTGATAAAGATAAATTAGAAGTGAGATTAAAAGCTCACATAACAGGTTTTAGAGATGCAGACCAATCTGACAAAAATTCTTGCTCCTCAGAGGTCAACTTCATATCACAGGGCATGAGTAATTTTGCTGGCTACAGCAGCAGTCACACATACTTTTTATTTGTACGGAGGATTGTTATCTCTTAACAGAGTGTGCATTCCTAACCCCATATTTATTTATCTTTAATTGGTTCTGATTTCTGTGTTTTGTCTGGGTGCAGAGGTTGAAAAGTATGATGAGAACCTCCATGAGAAGGTTGTTGAACAAGGTGGAGGACAAAAACGATACTACTTTGAAAATTTGAAAATCAGTGTGCCTCAAATCAAGTTGAGTGTCTTCACTTCCAACAAACTCCCTTTGGATCTCAAGGTACACCAGTGCATTCACAGAGTGGGATTCCAGTAAAGAGAAAGGAAAGGGAACAGAAGCTTTACCTTAATACTCTTTAGTTTCCATTTACTCTTGCATTATCTAAGTTACAAATAATAGAAGTTTCAGAACCTTTTGACATTTAATTAGCATAATTTCCAGTCTCTTCTGTAATAGTCCTTAATTTTTGTAATTTCACTTGAAGCACAGCCAACTGGACCTAATGACTCACTGCTTTACAAAGGACCTTAGTTGCAATAATGGAAGTGTAAAGAGCTTAAAGGGAATTACTATCATAAAATAAGAAGTTATTCAACTTAGAGAACAGAAATACAGGACAACTCTGAATGTTCTCATCCCAAAAATGTTGTTTCATTGGAATTGGAGAATTTGCATGAGCACTGTTCAATATGGTCAAAAATTAAAGTAAATTGAGATTGAATACAAACTTAAAAATAGCTGCGAAGTCTGGTCTTTTTCATATGGTCGTAAATCTGGCCCAGTTCGTAAATGAGCCAGGGATTCCAGATTACAGCCAGAACATAGTGCCATCCAGTGTTCCAAACTGTGTGTTACGATTCCTGGAGAAAATAAAGTGGCAGCAGTCAGTTCCCACTTCAAAAATTATTAATTTAACATTTCAGTTAGAAATATTTCAGTTCTCTCTGAGCTAATACAACTACTTTCCTCCAGTGTGGGACAGCTGAAACAAAACCAACCAATCAAACCATGGAAAACCCTCGCTACTCTGGAGGAACTGTGCTGCTGCCTTTTCAAAAAACCAAAACTAAGACAGCAACTGGGCTTTTTTGTCCTTGATGTTAAGGACATAATGATGAGCAAGCTCCTGAAGAAGTTTAGTTTTGTGTAATGAATGTCTGTCATGGAGTCTTACCAAGATGATCCAGAAGATCACCAGTCCTGTGTTCTTGTATTGCTTTTACCAAATCCTTGTGCAGAGAACAGTTCAATAGCTAGGTGGGATATTCCTCATCTGTGATATTCCTAGCTATAATATTCCTTAGCCATGATTTTCCTTACCACTAAATAATAGCAGCATAAATGGCAGTCCTGAATACGTTTGCACTTTAGCTTCAACACAAAAACTCTCGTAATTCCATTAGCTGAAATGCAGACCGAGGAAGCAGAGCTAGTGGTGCCTTTAAGAGCCCAGCACTGTGCACTGTTCTGTTTGCATTTCCTACCACCCTTGGTATAGGATTGCACATGGATCCATCTTGGCAGCCGTCAGCAGTGTTCTCAAGAGAAAACTTGGCGTGTACATTTTTCCCCATAATGTTAACAGTCCCTGCATATTCTGTATATTGACTTTCACAGAAAGAGTTCCATTCAGCACTGTAGCACAGGAAAATTTAGGGTAGGAGGGAGAGAATAATCACTGTAGAGCCTTTTTGGAAGTTTTTCTAACTACCTCTAATGTTTCTGGCTTGGATTTGGCTGTCTAGTAATTTGGTGTAGACAGATTATTTTTATTAGGTACCAGTATTAACAAAGTTGCCTTTTATAATATCTGATAGTTAAACAGGAAATTACTTCCTACCCAAGTGAATAATGAGGACTACTCTGGTTGGTCATCCATTTACTGAAAAAATAAATAGCTCTTTTCTTACTCGCAAACTTAACTCAGACCTGTAACTTGCCGTAATTGCCTGCAGATGGCACAAAAACTCATGTTCCCTATGCCAGGCAGCTTTGGTGATTAATGTGTAAAGATAAAACATCAGTGTGAGGCTTCTTGCCTTCTTCAGAGTGTCTGATGTTGGTGAGTGTACAGATGCCGTTATCAAGACCTGAAGATGAGGACTCTTTCTGTCTTAAAAATTAGGTTTTTTACAGTTTTTTTTTTCAAAATTATTTTATTCGTGTGTGTATAGTTAGATGTATAGCTTGTCCACCTTAAATATGGTTTTTTATGTATAAATTGTACAAGGTACAGATGGCCTGTGAGCTAATTACAATCTTAGTTTTCTTCCTTGCAAAATAATGGGAAAAGCTAGTTTAAAGAATTTCTGTACATCATAAAATGTTAAGATATGAGCCTCAGACTTATAGGAAATGATATATGTTATTTCAGCTCTTCCTGACATTTAATCCCTTCACAGAAGTTCAGCAGGGTGGAAAATAGCCAGTTTTGTCAAGGAAATTCATTTAGGGGTGGTTTAATTGAACATGAGAACAGTATAGCAAAGTTATATATAGAATCTTAGACACATTTTGGTTTGAAATATTCCTATCAAGTGTGGGAAACAGATTGCATTGGGAAGCCTAGTGACTCTTGAGTTATGGAAAAAATGCAATGCTAAGAAGTGATCAATACTTATAATTAAAAGATTTGTGGATGATTGCTCTCTGTATCAAAGAGATAATGATAGTATCATAGAGATACTGCAGAGGTAGAGAACTCCAGCAGCTTCAGAGAATTCTGGTTTGTTACCCATTTAAAGGTAAATTCACTTGGATGCTCTGAATGAAAAGCAGAGAGAGGAATTACAATGGCAATATCTTTTATTTACTCAGGCACTGAAAAGCACACTGGGATTCCCTCTGATCCGATTTGAAGATGCTGTGATTAATCTGGATCCTTTCACTCGGGTCCATCCATATGAAACTAAGGAGTTCATCATTAATGACATTCTGAAACACTTCCAGGAGGTCAGTGTGATGGAGATTATGTTATGGCAAAGGCTGAACTTCTCTTGGTTGAGGAGTTCTCCACTGAAGATATGGGAACTCTTTCCTGAGTATTGTTGGTGCTGTATTGCTTCTTTGGTATATGGAGAAGTAGTATCCCAGAAGAATTCTAAGAATACACTGCATTTTAAGATGAAACTATCGTTAATTTTACTGGTATTTGTGTGTTGATTTTTCCAGTAAACCTACATGGGTTGGCAGAAGCTTCTGTTTTGGGTGGGATGTTTTTTTTTTTCCATCAGCCTTGCTGGTGTTAATGTGATCCATAAGAAATACTTCATTCTTCCTCTTGATTTTACAGGAGCTGCTGAGTCAGGCAGCAAGGATTCTAGGTTCTGTGGATTTCCTTGGCAACCCTATGGGTCTATTGAATGATGTTTCAGAAGGTGTTACTGGACTTATAAAGTATGGCAATGTGGGTGGTCTCATCAGAAATGTTACTCATGGAGTATCAAACTCTGCTGCAAAGGTAAAAATTGTGATATTAAAGTTTGCTATAGCAATAAGCAAGAAATAGGCAAGAAGTCAAATAGAGCTATTGACCATGCTTAAATTGCTTTATGTCCTGTTTGTTTTGCAAAAATGGTGTTTGAAGTGTAGATTTTGTTTTTCTTAAATGCTTTTTATACATCCCAGGGATGCCAGAAACAGGAGTCAGTGGTCTACTCAAAACCCTATTATTGCTGTAAAGATACTTGCAGGTTGAATCAATAGTTAAGCCGAATGACAAATAATTTGCTCCTACATGCAGGTGATTAAAGCTGTGTTAAATTATGTATATAATCTACATAGAGAGAGAGAGCACTAGAGAATGGTGGAGTATTGAAGGGATTATTTATTATAACAGGAGCTGTTAGCTGTTATTTTTGAGAAGTGATTAAGCTGATGTGAATATCACTTATGCTGACTCTTGAGGTTTGGGGTTTTTTTTACTACATAGCAACAAACTAAGGAATTTCTAGATTGCTTTGTATTTATCTGTAGTTGGTGAACATGGTGAACATTTTGTCCTCCCTGATAACAGCTGAGAGAATTCAGTTATATCAGTGAAAATTACTGTATTTAGTGCCCAAGAGAGGGATGATCTGAGGCAAGAGTAAGAAATGGGAAGTGGTTTGGATCATGGTTGATGCTGTAATTGATTCTGAGCAAACATATGTTCTTGAAATGTTTTATTACATACATGTTGTGTCAGCACAACCCTTCATGGGTACAACTGCAGTAATGCTTTTCTGACACAAGGACGTGTTGCTAAGTTTGGTTTTGTGAAAATTCTTTACTTCTATTATTTTCATTTTCCAAGTGGGTAACTTTGTACATGTGTATTGTCATGGTTCAACCTTTCCCACTTACTTGTATTCAAGGAAACCTGCTTTTTCCCCTCCTTAGTGGAAACAGGTGATTCAAAAGATTCAGAGTCTGTATAATTACAGAGCTCAGGACTAACATTATCATATGTATACTAACACCAAGTGCAGATCTGGGTCTGACCCAGAGAGCTGAGCCATGAGGAATGATGATGTGCACATTCTCTGTCATAATTATCTTGTTTGCAGCATTAGCCTATTTTGCACAATTTCAAGAAATTCAAGCAAAATACCATGTTTATATTCCTGTCTTAATCTCCTAGTCGGTGGTTCTGTAATTCTCAGCACTGCGAATACAAGCTGATCCAGTCAGTCTGGTAGAAGACTGGCTGAGCTTCTGGAAGGCATCTGTATCTGTCTGCAAATGAGTACTTTTGTCCATGCTTTCTCCTCATGGTTGTAGTCTCTGGTGACCCATCCACTCCACCCAATAGAGTGTGTTTCTTTAGAGTTTCCTTTCTATAAAGTGTTGTTTCCTCATCGCAGTCACATCTGCAGCAACAGTCTCATAAATCTTCCTTTAAAAGGCACGAGCCTTCCTCTGTTTCCCACAAGGGCAAGGTCATTCCTTGAACTTTGGAGTCATTTGTAACCAAGGGGTTTGTGAAGGAAGATTTTCAAAGGCAGAAGGGCAGTTGGCTGCTGAACTCCTTTCAAAATTCAACAGGAGCTGAGTGCCTGCTTCCCATTTATACCTTTGAAAATCACCCCATGTACTATTTATCTGTCTTCCCAGATATTTTTTTTCTTTCTCCTTGATATATCAGAAATGTCTCTGAGATGCAAGTCTCACACAGTTTCCTTTTCAAAGCTTTTTATATGGTTTATGTATTTGTCTTTTCAGAACAAGGAGAGAAATCCATAATTTAAGAAGGCTTAGTAGTACATTGTGGAGCTCCTTGATGAGTCCTCCTTCCAAAGGTTGAATCTTAATTCTGATACATAGAAGACAATGGTAAAACAGGCTCAAATAGTCAGGATGAATTCTTCCTTATGTGTTGCACTGCTTTCAGGCATTTAAGTCTGCTCGAAAACTAAGCCAGGAATGTCCATATGATAAAAAATTGGCATTTCAAGTCCAGTTCGTGATGTGTTATGTACATGGCACAGCACAGACCTTTATCTTTTACTTTCTGTTCTACCTTGTGTGTGCCTTTTGAGTGTGTCTAGGATATGTGAAGTATTGGTAAAGAAAATTATGTGGAGAGAAAAACCAATTTGAGTTAGTCAAGAGAAACAAAACTGAAACAATAGGTTGTTTTCATCTTGCTGGTGGTGCTCTGGAAAGGTATTTTTAAGTATATTTTCACTGCATAAATTTTCACCTGATTAAGCTGTGCCACAGAGGCCTCTCGTCTTTGCAGCTTATTCTGTGGATCTGGTAATTAAAGGAGCCAAAACTACAGGAGCCTGTGTTCTGCACAGGCACTGAGGGTTGGGAAAAATCTCCATTTGGTTGTTTGAGTACCTGACTTATGAAGTGTCTAAAATAAAAATCTATCCTAGATTTTAAGATGAGTTAGCTATTAAGGTGTGAGTGGATAGATAAATGAAGAGTAATACCATAATCATGGCTTTTAAAGTAACACTGCTCAACTGAATCAAGAAGTAAGCTATTGGAGTTGTATCTGGTTTTGTCATTTTATTGCTTTTCTATTTTATAGTTGTGCTGATTATCCCTGTAATGGCTTTTCCATGCATTTCAGAGCACGCAGTGGGTAATGCCTTCTTTCAAGTGGAGAGCTGCAGTGTATTTAAATTGGCACAAACCCTTAGGTTAAATAAAGTTCACTACAGACAGTTTTGTAGTTTTTATCCCTTGGAGACTCCAAGTTCTGTATTTTAAAAAGTTCTTTGATCCTAAATATAGACACCTGAGGGAATTTCATTCCCTCTGAATGGAGCCTTCTATAGTTGCCATATGCGTAGAAATGTCTCACATTCTTGGCATCCACACTTTCTTTATTTCCCCCGTTAGGCATGATAGAACTAAATCCTAAATTGTTCCTGTTTCAAATGTGTTTCAATTAGAAATGAATACTGAACACTGAATTAGCAGCTGAATAAAACTGTTCTGTAGCTTGTATTCTCCAAATGGAAAAGTAAGTGTGGTTGTACCTATTACTGGTAAATAGGTGTTGTGCTGACAGTGAAATTCCTGGTGGTAAAGGACTGAAAAGATTCACAGCTTGTCAATCCTGTATTTAATGTGTCTGATTTCTTTCTGCCTCTACCATGAATTCTCTTATCTTTTAGGAATTATGAGCACATAGTAATGTCGCTGTTAGGACTCTGAGGTTAGCATATAGGCTGGAAGTAATTAGTGTGTCCTTCCCTTCCTCTTGAGAAAAATAATTTAATGGACTTAATGAAAGAGCTTGCTTTTCATATTGAACTTTGAAGTTTCCAGTTTAATTAGGCTTCTTAAGGAAAGGTAAACCATCAGTCACAGCTGCATTTCCCTGTTAGGTTTTTCAGAGGCATGCAGGGTTCTGAGAGACAAGCTTCCTTCCAGAAGCAGGCATCTGAGATGCCAAAACTTCCCTAGAGGGGAGTTGCAACAAATTACATTTGAGCGTTGGTTTTTTTCTATGGCTGATGAGCCTTTCTGCCCTGGACTTTCACTCCATCTATTTATTTCAGCTGAGTTCAGACTGATGGCAGAGGTGCTTAGGTGTGTAACAGACAGGAAAAGATGCAAGGTGTTAGAACCGGCTAAGAAAACTTTGACTAGTAAGGATGCAAATACTGCTCTAGGTGAATGTTTGGCATGGAGGCATTTGTAGAACAAGAGCATGAAAGCAACAGAAAGGGAAATGGGAGTTTTAACCCTCCTTGTAAGATAATCAAAGCAGAATGTCAAGTGGTTGGCAGTGACAGGAAAATACAGATATCTGAATGGAAAATAAAGAGGAAGTAATAAAGGGTTTATTTAAAAACAAACCTTGAGCAAGTGTTTGACTCACATTAATGCTAACTGTAACAAAGTTGCCAGTAAATGCAATGAGAAGGGGCTGTAGCAGAGCACAGAAGGAAGGTGCAGTTTGAGCAGGTTCTACCCAAGAACAGACAGAAAGGTTTCTAAAACAATCAAAGCCAATGGTTCCCTTTTGTTTAAAGTTTCTTTAGTTCATGTAACCAACCACTCTTCTTTGATACCATTCAGAAGTGAGAACAACTGCCATTCTCCCATTTTTGGAGACACTGCAGCTCTAGATTCATTAGCTCAAAATGTCTGGAAGTTGCTGAAAATAAAATAGTATCTTGGTGTCAGGGAACTTCTAACAAAAGCCTTTGTATATGAAGCCTGAGAAAGAAATACATGGTGGTGTTTTCCTCAGAAGAGTCTTAAACAAAATCATCAAGTGATTTTGTAGAAAGGTCATAGTGGTGTTTGGGTTCTGAGTTTGCTGAGTTTCCTACCAATCTATGTTTTCATGATTTTTGTTTGATTTTCTGCTCTTCTCCTTAACTCCTAAGAGCAGAATGTGTGTGGTTACTGTCAGTCTCACTGGATAAAGGTGCGGAATGCTGGAATACATGTCATCTTTCTGGGCAATTTTACAGTTTAGCATTCAGGTTTTCCTTCAGGAAAGCTGGTGTTCATCCCTTACAAAGGGTAGTTGAGGTATTGAAGTAATGGGATTTGCAGCATTTACCATAATTTTTTCTATTACAAAAGTGGTTTGTACAGTTTGGGTCAAACGTAGCTTTTTCTGTGTTTTCTTCAGTGTAAATCTTCCCCACTGTAACGTAGAGGCTCCTGCAGCCTATCCAGGTGGCATTGCAGATCATCTTCAGTTTAACTTTTACTGCATCCACAGATAAGCAGCTCATGTGCGGGTTCACATGAGCAGTGAGAATCTGTATCAAAATGTGCAGATGATGAGATGGAAAGCAATCGAAATTCCTAGGCAGAAATGTTGAGTACTGGAGGAACATTACAGATGAGGCCATTTCTCCATTTCCTGCCAGTTTGAAAAGACAGCAAGTTTTATGGCCAATTAGTGGCAATCAAAAGCCATGGAAAGTGTCAGTTTTAATGTGCAGAACATCTGGTATCTGTAATTAGTATCTTTGAAAGAGGTTTTGGGATAAAGGATCATCTTTGAGAAGTTTGAAGTATTATTTTGTTCTTCCTGGTTTTCATTTGTACCATGGGATAAAATGCATCTGGCCATCATCCAGGTTGAAAGTTTTCTTCTCAGTTTGTGTTAAATTCAGCCTTTCTTTTACAAAGCTTCTTGCACAAAGTGAACACACTTTACTCCAGTGTATTTTTATGTGGAGAAATGGGCATGGGTAGATTGAACAGGAATGGTGATATATTCTGTGGGAAGAACTGGTTTGATGTGGACTTGACATCCTAAACGTGCCCCATTCAGAAGCAAATTGGTGGCAGCTTTGAATCAGCCTTACCCAGGAGAAACTGCTCGGCTGATAATGAGAGTCCTGCAACAATGTAGCAACTGCACACGTGGATATGCACATCTGGATAGACGAATGTACAGGTAACCATTTGACAATTGAAGAAAAGAGGGATTAGAGAGCTTTAAGTTTTACACCTGCTCTAGAGCTTCATTTCGAAGGGGTTTACCAGCTGATTTTCCTGGAAAATAAAATGCAGTATTCCTGTTTTGCTGACTCATTGGAGAATTCAGTGAGCAAAGGAAAATTTAAAATGAGGTATGCAAAGAGTTGCCAAGTCATAAACTGTGACACTGGAAATAAGCATTTATCATAGATGAAATGAAATTTCTTTCTAACCTGCAGTTTTTGAGTGGTTACATGTCAGGTGGACAGGCACATCTATCCCATATATCACCATTACCATCTGAAGGAGAAAGAAAGGGGATGTGGGTTTGAAATTCATCATTTCAGTCTTGATAAATGGCTGAGTGCACCTCCCTACTGTGTATTTGAAGTTGTAGAGTTGTGTAGAAAATGTTAAATAGTACAGACTTAAACTTGAAGTTCCTTAGCTGTGTATCCCTGAGAAGTGAAAACAGTGTTTCTATGGCCAGGGGGGAAGGCCAAGCTGTACCAGGAGATCCAAACAGCTCACAGAGTTGTTCACTATTTAAACATGCGCGCGCAATGGCAGGTCCAGTTAATGTGCTTGCATGGGGTTTCCTTCAAAATACCTAGTAAAACATGGAAAACCTGTTAGTTTTTAAACAGGAGGTTCTCTCAGATCCTAAGTGCATTACAGGTGGTCATGGCAGAAAAAGAAACTGGTTGGAAAGAGCCTGAGTGCTGCAGTTAGCACAGATGGAAATGCTTTTGGAAATCAAAATCAACAGAGTTGATTTTAAACCTAAAGTACCCCCTCTGAATACTTTGTTGTTACCTATTAACTCAAGGCACTGGATCTCTTCAGGCTTTCTCTCCGTTTTTCAGTATATTGAGGGGTTTAAGGAAGGGGGTGAAGGAGGGCAAATAATTCCATTCCGAAAAAATAAACAAACTCGGCTTGGTAAGAGTTAAGGCTGGGGGGTGGGGAATTATCTGTTAAGAGTATTAGTTGTTTAATAAAGCACAGTTGTCCTCCAGATGAACCCGCCAGTGACTCTGCAATTGGGGTCATTCCAAGTTCATGCTGTGGACTTTTGACTGCCTTCTGTGTCTGTGAAAACAGCCGGCGGTTCCTGCAGGGATCACTCATTCAGCCCTGTAACACAAAACTATTGCCAGCGGGCACCTGCTGGTGCGGCTTCCCAGGAGGTCCCGGAGGGAAGCGACCCAGCTCCTGGGGCATGGCGGGGTGGGAACAGCGGGGCTCCCCTGGGATACCCGGCTAATCAGGCTCCTCACAGCCGGCCCATCAGGGGTTCCCGCGGCCGCCAGCAGCCCTTGTCAGGATGCATTAGGAAGCTCAGTTAACGATGGGATGTGAGCTAATTAAAGCTCCTTTACTTTGGGCATATGACATAAATAGGGGTGGGGAATGCTGCAGGGGATCTCAAGGAGCACGTTTGTTCAGTGGGAAAAGCTGTCGGATCCTCGTGGTTGCCAGTAATTTGGAGAGGGTCAAAGTTTATGTTGCTCTGAAAATGAGAAGCTGATTATCGCTTTTTGCTGATTTAGTATTTTCTAAATTAAGACTTTGTTGGTGCTGTTCAGAGTGCCAGGACTCGTTTCTCCCTGCACAGCTTGGCTGGGTTATAAATGCTCTGGGGGCTCGGCCTGAACTGTCCTTTCGGGATCAAAGAGTTGACGTGGGTCTGTCTCGATGTGTAAATGATAGTGTAAAAGTCTAGAGCATATAAATTTAACTGAATTCACAAACTTTCCTGCTAAAATGCCCCAAGTAATTCTTAAGAGACTGACCAAAGCCATGGCAAAAGTATTTTGGGGAACACCTTCAGATCAGTAGGCCTTTGAAACCTGACAAACACCTGTTGTTTTTTCAAATAAAAGCATTTTACTTTCTAGTCCCAGTATAATACACCGTTGACCACAATGATAGGAAGGGATGAAGCAGTTTGTTGTCTGTGCTTACTGGTGGCCAGTTTGTAAAAATAAATATGTACGGCTTCCACTCTATAACAGTGTGTGTACTGATGAGCAAAGAAGGTGCTCTAAAAGTTATTTTTATGGTAAGTCACAGAAAAATATTACATATCAATCCTGAGACGTTGCAGTAAAAGCAGGAAAACTTAGACTGCAGAATTTACTGGACAGCTTTATCTGTCCCACTGCACCCAGTCTTTGTGTATATCCAAGAATCCTGCATGGCTTTTTGATTTTTGCACTTTCCAAAGAATAGAAGCAAGATTTGAAGATGTCTCTTTTAAACCACAAATCCTAATGGCATGCATATATTTCTTCTTAGCCTAGAACATGAGGATTTTTTGGCTCTACAGGCAAGTGCTTAATTTTGAACTGTTTTAATTTACTGACAGACATCAGCATAAAAATTGGCTTCCTCTAAAATACCTTTAACAGGTTGTAGAGTTGTAGGAAATAAAGGTGATTTTTAATGAGGTACTTGCTACAAGGCAAGTGACCATGAAGGCTTGAACTCCTTTCTAAATTACTTCTGCAAAGCAAAGATGAGAACCAAATAAACCCTGTGATTTCTGATTTAAACACAGTTCATTGTGAGGTTTGCACAGAAGTTTTAACTGATCCAGAATTAATTTCATCACTTTCTCCCTCTTGGAATGTTCTGCTTTGCTCAGTCAATATTTTTAAATGTACCATTCTCTGACGCTAGAATTACAATGGAATGTTTGGACTCAGGTCATAATTGTGTATTTATCCTTTTGAGATGTCCTTAGAGAACCAGGCAGTTCCAAGAACTTAAAAAGACTCAGAAAGATGACTAAAACCTTATTTCCATGCTGTGTGCTTCATGTAACCAGCTTAGAGGGAACAAGCAGTCCAAAGTCGAGTTTCCATTTGCTTTGAATTCTTTTTGTGCCCCATAAGCCTTATTGTTTGGCACCAGCTTTGGTTCACAAACACTGAATATGAGTGGTTTTGTTTTTCTTCTATTGCTTGAAACAGCAAAGGATATGTAGTCAGTGGTAAAAGGTTTTCGTGGCAAATTTTCCTTAATTATTGTGCCTTTAAAAAGAAAAACAAACACAGCAAATAATCCAAAACATGAATAGATTAGTTTCTTGTACAGATAGTATTTCATCTGCTTTTGCAGATCTCGGTGAACAGTTAGTATTGATTGGTGACACTGTGTAAATGTAAAACAAGAAATGATGAATCATTGATTTACTTGAGTCTGCAGAGGAGGAGGCTGAGCCCAGCATGCCCCAGGCTTGCAGAAGTGCAGTAACTCTTCAATGACTGTGAAGTGCTGAGAGTGGTTAGCATGCTCATCCAAAGATAGTGTGCACAGCAGCATAATGCCCTGGGATTTGGAGGAAAATGTCATATTTCACCCTTCTCAGAAGGATGAGTTTATGTTAGAACAGGTAGGCTGAAGTGCAGTGGGGGATGTTTTCTGCTTGCAGTATGTTACCAGTCAGTAGCTTTGTATCCTTCATGAACCGGTGTGGGATGAAAACCAGGGATCCAAGCATCTTTAGAGTGTAGACCTGGAAGAAAAGATCAGTGTCCCTCTCTAGAAGGAAAATGGAGAAAGAACCATGTGCTTTGGGGACAGAAAGGGTGAGAGGAGACAGAGGGTGTCTTGTGAATGAAGGTGGATGAATGCTCAGCTGCCTGGGAATTTTAGGAGGGGTTCTCCTTCTGTGCAGGCTAAAAGGGTAGGGCAAAGCATTAAACAAGACGTACTCATGATAAGTTAAAATATTTTAAGTACTTGAAATGACAGCGTTTTTAAGCAGTATTCTGGAAGGCTCCTATTCCCCTCTGTCTGGAGAGGCCAAGTTGACAAATAAAATACCCACTTCTACGTGTGCCTTGCGCAAACTTGCTTCATCCAGAAACATTGGGAGCCTTTTGGTCTGGAAGCCGGTCACTTCCCTTAGCTGAAACTAATGTATTGTGTTGCAATTCTGTTTCAAGGCAAGGGATGTCTGAAATGGAGAAAATGCAGAGATAAAATACTAAGTGACTCATTTCTTTTTTTATCAGCAAGTAGACAAAGAACTCATTATGAAAATTAGGGTAGAGAAGAGGGAGCTGTTTTTTACAAGTCCCTTGATTAGTTTCATGTTTGTTCCACAGACTGTTGTGTTTAGTTATGTTGGCATTTACATGGTCTTGAGTAGGCTTTGAAGTTATCAGGTCACACCTTATTAACAAAAGCTGAGGAAGACAAGGGTGGGGTCACACTTTTGGTGTCACCTTTGTTTATCTGGAGCCGATTTGCTGTGTAACTGGGTTAACAGCTCAATAAGGCACCATCTCTGCTCTTTCACGAGTCTTAAAACCTTAACCTCAGCAGCTGATATTGCACTCCCTAAAGGAGGTATATAAAAGCAAGACATGTGGAGGGGGGTAAAGGCAAGCTTTTGTGCTTCAGCTTGTTCAAATCTTCCTTCAGAGTTTAAGCTGGACTCAAAACTGCTTAACTTTCTAATGCTTGCTTAGGTTTCTGATACAGAAGTAACTGCTGAGGAACTTGTTCTCAGTAAAGTGATTATAACCTACATAGACTGGGCAGGAGGTGTTGTGCAGGTATTTGGCTGGTTGTGGGTTTTTTATGTTCGAAATCTTTAATTGTCCTATTGTATAGGTAGATACAATCCTATTAGATGAAATAGACTTCAGAAACCATTTCAGGGAAAGTATTTCTGAGGTGCACAGAAAAGTTAAAAAGAAGTGTCAAATTGTGATTCCCAGCAGGTATTTCACTCAGGTGGTATTACCTGTAGTGGGTTATATAGATGGATGTAGATGTGCTTCAGTTCAGGAATCAGACACCACAGTTTGAATAGTTATTCATATACGAGTCTAAACCTCACACAGAAAGAGTGAGTTGCCCTGTTTGCCCAGCAGCCCTTCCCATCACTTCCTAATGCCTGTGGAACATCCTCTTGTTTTATCTTCCCTGGCATTTCACCTCTAATTGGAAAACTCTGCACTGAAGAGCAGGAGTGGACTGGTCCCAGCTGGAAATGGCTCAGGAGGGACCTGCTCACTGTGCTCACTGAGGAAACCCCTTGGTTTGGGTACAAATGGTACAGATGGTGACAAAAGTTTGGCTTCAGTCTTTATTAAATGAGGCCAGAAAACAAACAGTCCTGGGGAGAGGGGATGAGGAGCCGCATCAAAAAGTAATTCAACATGAAGTTCATGTCTTGTAACTAACATGTTGTGAGTTCAGATTTTGTCACCTGAATCAGAGTAAAATGGAAACATTCATGGTACATTTGGTACATTAAAACCCTTAAATTGTTTTGCTTACAGCTGTAATTTAGTGCTATTTTCTAAATAACACAAACAGAAATGTCCCTGTTTAACTTTGGGTTTATAGCTAATGGAGTTTGACTTTTAAACTATGTGCATGGGATTTTTTCCTGTTTCCTCCTTACTAAGAAAAATGCACTATTACATTAAAATTATGTCTACACACAAACAGGATTGCTGTGGACCCTGATTCTCCATCATGGAGAAAGGGAAATTTGGGGGAAGACTAGATTGTATTCACAGGAAGAGCTGGGATAGTGCATCTGGACAGTGTGTGTGCAGGGAGGGAAAGCTGTAAAGAGAGATTACCAATTCTCATCAACAAGTTGGTTTATTCTTGCTGGCTGATTGACCAGTCATGCACTACTGTAACTTCCAGATTCTTGAAAAATCATTTTCAGGTCTTGTAATGAGGTTTGAATTTTGAAGACCTGTTGATCCTTTCTGTTTTTATAGCAACTACTGTAATCCTCATAAGCAAAGTATTTTTCCAGAAAAACCCCTAATCTTAAACACAGTTCATAGATAGCTTCAGGTCGGTTTGTATTTCTAGGCTAATTTTTTTTTTTAAATAGCATCTACATTAGGTTCACAACAAGGTCAGAAGTAACTCAGACCTTGACCACTATGTTCTGTTTAGTGTCCATATGATCAAGTCTCAAGAAAGGTCATGGGATTTCATTTTCGTCCCCTTTGTTAAAATCTACTTGTTTAGATAATTGGAGCCACTGGAGTTGTTTGTCTTTAAGCTCGAAAGGAGTGTTTCAAACTGGGACATTGTGTCCCATTAGTGAAAAAGAAACACGGCCTTGGAAGAAATGGCAGAAAAATAAGGGGAACTTCATAATGGCATTGGGCCCATAAATGAACTGTTAGTTCAGTTCTTCTTTAATCTTCAATGTATCAGGGTTTCACACCAGGTCTAAGTTGTCCTCTGGTGCACACCTGAGCCATGGAGGGGTTTTATCTCTGCAGAGGTAACTGCTGTGGGTGCAGAGGAGATGGTTCTAGAGACATAGGCAGGTCCTTACACAATGAAGTCCTTGTTCTGGAAGAGCTGTGGTCATGCATGACACGGGGGACTTCAGCACCCTGAGTGTCTTTGACATTCCTGTGGCATCTGGAGGTACCCCAGCCCCAGTCAAAGGCACAACAAAGCTTTAAAATATCTTTCCTTCTGCAAGGGTGGAGAGGATGACATTTGTTCATTTATTGAAAGGAGATAGTAGATGATAGTGGTACAGGAGGTGTCCAACTACATTTAATCAAAAACCAGATAGTTTTTGGAAAGTATTCCAGGAAAATTCCTGCTAGGAGCCCTTTTCTAGAATAACATCCTGAATAAAAGGCAATGTTTCAGGTTTTCTGTCTCCTTTTCTTGCCTCCCTCCTGCCACCAAGCTTCTGGTTTCTATCTGATTGCATCAGACTAAAGGTGAGCAGATCATGGTAGATCGTTTTTATTTGGTGCTTTTTTACTGACTCGCACACAGAAATGGTTAGAGTTCTTGGAACAAATCCTGTTTGGACATAATGTTCCCTTTCATCCATGAGCATGTCTCCCCACACTGTTCAAGGTAAGTGTAAGGAGTCAAAATGCTCCACATACATACTTGGGGTTCCCCCTGGGCCTTTGGTTTGGTACCTGTGGACCCTTGTTGGAGGTTAGGATTTTTTCCTTTTTTTGTTCTTTCTCTCAGGGATTTTTCTCCCATTTGTTGCCTAAGAGATGATAATGATTATACTTAAGAGAGACAAAAGATGTGCTGGGAGGAGGGGTAAGGTTGCAGTTGGCTACCCTCTTAACTGGGGGGGAATTCCTCTTGGGAAGGGCAGAGACACCGAGAGATATCTCTCAGGGGTGAGGTGCTGGGCTCAGCTCCCGCTCTCCGATCGGAGGGGAGACGGCTGGACTGCAATTGTTGGGAGAATTCGCCACCACTGCCGAGTTCCATCTTTTCCTGCTTCTCCTGTCATGAGTGGGGCTTCGCTCATAAGAGTGGCTGTTTAACTGGGACCTTATCAACATCTTGTCTCACTGGAAAGGACCCTCACCATCTGCTTGGGTGCCTCAGGGGAAGAACATGGGACTCTGAGCCCCAAGCCCCGCTGAGGGAGCATCTCCCGGCTCTTTGTGGGAGCCCGGCTGCTACTGCCCACTCCCGCTGTTTTTCTACCACTGCTTTGGGTTTCTTGCCACACTTTAACCCAACACCATGTGTCCACCCAGCCCCTGTGGCTCCTGCTGGGGCTGCACAGTTTCTGGTACTCTTTGCCACCCCACATGTGCCCGCCTCTGCTGTTCCAGCCTGCTGCTCTGAGGTTCCTGCAACAGTTCATTTCACAACCCGGAGGAGCACTGAGACCAGGTCCACCCCTCCTTCCCCCCTAATTTTGCAGCAAGNAGGTTAGGATTTTTTCCTTTTTTTGTTCTTTCTCTCAGGGATTTTTCTCCCATTTGTTGCCTAAGAGATGATAATGTTTATACTTAAGAGAGACAAAAGATGTGCTGGGAGGAGGGGTAAGGTTGCAGTTGGCTACCCTCTTAACTGGGGGGGAATTCCTCTTGGGAAGGGCAGAGACACCGAGAGATATCTCTCAGGGGTGAGGTGCTGGGCTCAGCTCCCGCTCTCCGATCGGAGGGGAGACGGCTGGACTGCAATTGTTGGGAGAATTCGCCACCACTGCCGAGTTCCATCTTTTCCTGCTTCTCCTGTCATGAGTGGGGCTTCGCTCATAAGAGTGGCTGTTTAACTGGGACCTTATCAACATCTTGTCTCACTGGAAAGGACCCTCACCATCTGCTTGGGTGCCTCAGGGGAAGAACATGGGACTCTGAGCCCCAAGCCCCGCTGAGGGAGCATCTCCCGGCTCTTTGTGGGAGCCCGGCTGCTACTGCCCACTCCCGCTGTTTTTCTACCACTGCTTTGGGTTTCTTGCCACACTTTAACCCAACACCATGTGTCCACCCAGCCCCTGTGGCTCCTGCTGGGGCTGCACAGTTTCTGGTACTCTTTGCCACCCCACATGTGCCCGCCTCTGCTGTTCCAGCCTGCTGCTCTGAGGTTCCTGCAACAGTTCATTTCACAACCCGGAGGAGCACTGAGACCAGGTCCACCCCTCCTTCCCCCCTAATTTTGCAGCAAGAGCCCCTTTTGTCTCTCTCCTGCCTGCTGTGCCCGCCATTGCCACCTGAGGGAGAGGCAGCCACAGCGCCCCCTGCAGGCGCGGGGGAATCGCCGCACCCGCCCTGCCCGGCCGGGAGCCACCAGCGCCCCTGCCGGCCGTGAGCGGAACTGCAGCGACAGGGAAAGGGCCTGCGGCCAAGAGAGGCTGGCACTGGGTCTGGCTCTGTTCGTTGCTGCTGCCCTTGTTGTGGTTTGCCTTGTTATACGTATAGGTACTAGTAACGAACTGTTGTTCCTTTTCCCATATCTTTGAGCTATCCCTGGNTTAACTGGGACCTTATCAACATCTTGTCTCACTGGAAAGGACCCTCACCATCTGCTTGGGTGCCTCAGGGGAAGAACATGGGACTCTGAGCCCCAAGCCCCGCTGAGGGAGCATCTCCCGGCTCTTTGTGGGAGCCCGGCTGCTACTGCCCACTCCCGCTGTTTTTCTACCACTGCTTTGGGTTTCTTGCCACACTTTAACCCAACACCATGTGTCCACCCAGCCCCTGTGGCTCCTGCTGGGGCTGCACAGTTTCTGGTACTCTTTGCCACCCCACATGTGCCCGCCTCTGCTGTTCCAGCCTGCTGCTCTGAGGTTCCTGCAACAGTTCATTTCACAACCCGGAGGAGCACTGAGACCAGGTCCACCCCTCCTTCCCCCCTAATTTTGCAGCAAGAGCCCCTTTTGTCTCTCTCCTGCCTGCTGTGCCCGCCATTGCCACCTGAGGGAGAGGCAGCCACAGCGCCCCCTGCAGGCGCGGGGGAATCGCCGCACCCGCCCTGCCCGGCCGGGAGCCACCAGCGCCCCTGCCGGCCGTGAGCGGAACTGCAGCGACAGGGAAAGGGCCTGCGGCCAAGAGAGGCTGGCACTGGGTCTGGCTCTGTTCGTTGCTGCTGCCCTTGTTGTGGTTTGCCTTGTTATACGTATAGGTACTAGTAACGAACTGTTGTTCCTTTTCCCATATCTTTGAGCTATCCCTGGAAGCCCCATAATTTCAAAGTTATAATCATTTGGAGGGAAAGGGGTCATATTTTCCATTCCAAGGGATGTTCCCACCTCCCTTGGCAGACAGCTGTCCTTTAAACCAGGACAACACTTCCCAGCACAGCTGGGAATCCTGTCAGGGATCTCCCCACGTCATGCTGTGAGTGTGGCCTGGCTCCCACTCCTACAACACAGCCACTTCTCCCCTGAGTTACTAAAAAGAATTTAATTAACTTGTAAAAAATGTTTTAGTTTCATGACAGGCATATTTGCTTGAACCATTGCACATATCTTTTCAGAGGGAAAGCTTTGTATCTAAATAACATTCCTTTGAGGTTTTGAGGGGTTGCAGTTGGGTCATTGGCATTGCTTTTGGTACATCTTTCACAGACTTGGTTTGTTTTGGCTTGGCCACAGTAGTTGGTGCACCTCCTTCTCACCACTGTTGTACGTATTGATGTTGTTCTCAGCTTTCTCCATGGCAAAAGGATTGGACAGATTCCGTTATGTATCAAAATGAGTTGTATAAATGTGCATTTCACAAGTAGGATAGAGTCATTTTCTGCAGTGAATCTACTTAGGAGAAACAGCTTTTATTCTTTTAATAACAGAAAAGGTTCTTCTCTTGCAGTTTGCTGGGACTTTGTCAGATGGTTTGGGAAAGACCATGGATAACAGACATCAGACGGAGAGGGAATACATCCGATATCATGCCGCAACCAGTGGAGAACACCTTGTAGCTGGTATCCATGGACTTGCACATGGTAACCTTAGCCGTAATCTTAACTCATTTCTGTCTTAACAGGGATGATCAGATTGCAAAGAACAGTGATTGTTACTGCTGGGTGTTTGCTGGAAGCCTGGGCAGTGGAGCTATCAGAGGCTTTATGCTTGAATTTCAGTGCTGGCAGGTCGGGGTTGGGGGCATTGTTTGGTTGCTGTTCAAGCCAACAGAAACTACATTTAGTCAGGGCTTTTCACATGTAGCTGGAAGTAAAAAACTTTTTTTTTGCAAATTAAAATGAAATTGCAAAGAAAGTTCATCCAAAACATGCATTTCTTTGTAGCGGCATGAAATACTCACACAAACAGGTTTTTTGAGGGCCCGATGTTAAAATAAAATATTAGCATGGCTGGGTTGTAGCTTTCTTACGTTAGCTTTTAGTTCCAGAAACCTGAGTTTCCTTGGAATCAGTACATTAGTTTAAAGTTAAATTTCATCAGTGGGGTTATTTTGTGGTTTTTTTCAGTGTACTAAAATCTAGAGACATGGTCCTGTGTAAAAGGCAGTGGACTAGTTTTAATTTGGCCGGAACGTCACATCGATTTAGTTCATGATTTATCTGTTGAAGAAGGTTAAATCAATACAAGCCAAGTTTAAATCAAATATTTATATTTTGCCTCATCTTGACTCAGTTTGTTTAAATGTTATTCTCACAGTGTAGCTGTTGCAGCCTGTGCAAAGCTGATTTGGCTTTCACTAAAAAGAGGATCTTTTTTATGCTGAGAAAAGTCTTTTGCTTGGTCATACAGAGACACTGTAGGTATGAAATAGAACATGAAAGGTTCCTCTCACACCAGTGTGCTGTACAGTCTGACATAAATCGGTACAAACACAGGAAATCCAAAATATGTGAGTCTTTGCTGAGAAGTCCATTATGAAAGCACTTAACTGTGTTGTATTATCCAGTAATTAGTGTGACTGTTCTAGTCCTAAGTCTGTGGCATTTTTAAATGCTTTCCATTCAGCTTTTTGAAAAAAGAAAGTAACTGCTAATTACTACATTTCAACAGACAGGATTTAATCATAAACTATAGTTACTCAAGAGGAGAGATTTAAATACTTTGTGCTTTTTGAGTTTAGCTGTTGAGATTTGTATGGTCTGTACTTGAGTTACAGACCTCGGAGGAGCCCTTGGCTGCTGGAAGCTGGGCAGGTGAGTGCTTGAGCCAGAGCACTAGAAACTGGTCTTTTAATCATGGAGATGTGAAATCTCTAAAGTGTGTTCTCAGACGATGTGAACTGTTCCAAATCTTTTGAAACCTCAGTAGGTGCTTGGTTTCTCAGAGCACTGATACTTGCAGGAAGGGGAATGTGCACAAAAATGTCTCTTGGCAGCATGAAAGTTAAAGTCATTGAAACTGACTTTAAAGACACTTAAAGTGCCAGTTTAAAATAATTGACTTTGTCCAGTGGAGAAATGCACTCTGTTGTTTTCTGTCTCAAATTGTACCAGCTTTTGTGGTGATAGAATTTTGTCACATTCTAAGTAACCAGTTGACCTGTGCTATAGATGAGGACTCTTGGTGTAAGTGCTGCTGGAAATGAACCAGTATAGAAATATCTTTAAATACACATATTTAGTGATGAATTAAATCTTTTTCTGTGGGATATTATTGTCTGTACATATGCATGTGTATACTACATATACAAAGTATAAAGTTATTGGTTAATATAATTGAGTTTGAAACAGTGTATGTAGTAAATTAAATGCACAATAAACCATGTAGGCAGAGAGCATCAGGTGGATGAGGTTCTGTACGTTCTAGAGCCAATAATCTGGACTTCTCTGCTGCTCTTGTCTTTGCCAGGTATCATTGGAGGACTGACAAGTGTCATAACATCGACAGTGGAAGGTGTGAAAACAGAAGGAGGGGTCAGTGGTTTCATATCCGGCCTGGGGAAGGGGTTGGTGGGCACCGTCACCAAACCTGTGGCAGGAGCTTTGGATTTCGCATCGGAAACCGCACAGGCAGTGAGGGACACTGCAACCCTGAGCGGCCCCAGGTCAGCCACCAGTTGGGATTTCTAATGAATAATACTATGAAACTGTGTATTAATGCCTGCTGCAACTTCTGAACTGATTATCTTTTTGCGGGCAATGCAACAGTAATCAAGGTTAACATAAGCTGTTATCAGCCCATTTAATTCCATTTGCTTTTTGTTTGATTGATGGCATTTGTTGGTACTCTAACAAGAGTGAAATTTGCCCAAAAAATCTGCAACATTAAACAGGAATTATTAAGCTACAGCATTAGATAAAGCAAAGGTTTTAGAAAGGCTCTGTGTAGTAAGGTTAAACTTCTACCCCTAAATCCTCACACAGAGTTGAAATGAAGGAGTTCTCCTTGTTCTACCTCCAGCTTCCATTTCACTGTAGAAAAACAGCTCTTGAAAGGTTTGAAGAGTTCTGTCATCAATATAGTGTCACTATCTTCTAATTATCATTTCAAGCAAAATTCTCAGTTATGAAGGGGGGTGGCTGTGTGCCCTTATATGCGTGTGCCCATCCTCCTGTGTGTGAGGGGTCAGCTGGCACTGGGTCTCTGGTTCAGGACAGATGGTCCTGAGCATCAGGACAGATGCTTTGGCTTCTTCCTGTGGTCAGTTACTGGTGTAATGTGGGCTCAGCAAAGTAACGATGGTTTTGCTTAAAATAAATAAGTGTTCATTAGCACTGACTGTGAGTGTGGCAGAGGGAAAAGACCAAGTTCTGAAAGGGCTGCTCTGAGAGAAGAGTCTTTGGGCTCTTTGTGGCCAAAAGTTCGCTTTGTGTTACTATGCCAAGAAATCCTGTTGCATGTACATGAGACCTGTGTGCTGAAGAAGTGAAAGAAAATCCTAAGTAGGTTTTATTGTCAGAAAGCTTGGAGAAAAATGTCTGGAAAATGTTGGGTTTTCTTCTTGTTTTGTCTTCCCATTTGGCTTTTCCATTTCCTATGTTTTATTATGCCACTCTTGGATTCTGAAGGGTGTACATCAGGGTTTCAGTAAACAATAAGTTTGATGAAGTGTGAGTGAGGTGAAGGAAGTCTGAAGAATGACCTTAGGTGGGCTTTGTTCTGAAAATGGAAGTTTGTACATGTGTGTCTTACATACTTGGGACTTACACTGATTCATAAAACCAAGAGGTCAAGGATTGAAATTTGGTAAGTATATTTGCAGGCACAAAATTAAATAAGAACTCTCAGTGCATCCCTGAGAAAACACATCCAGTGTTCTGCTTGTGTGTGTCTTAATTTTGTGACTGTACAGGTTGACTAATTTGTGTAAATGTGGGGAGAAACACACCTGGCTGTGCTGTTAGCTGGATTTCTGGTTGAGCTGTGTGTCTATTGTAATTTGTTTCAGGATACAAATATTCTTAAAATTCTTGTTTGGACATGCTTCTGTGAGATACAGCCTGTACACAGTAGGTGTTACCAACAGTTGCCAAACTGGACAGCAGCCAGGAGAGAGAGGACAAGAGGCTCTCTAGCCAGCCTGATCTTGGGCTTGTGTTTCCGTTGGGAAATATTTCTCTTTGTCTTGTGAACTGTCAGTTCAGAGAAGAGGTTAAGACAGATGAACTGAACCACGTTTTTGCTTCCACTAGATTTTGAAATCCTGTTGTCACAGATGAGCACTGTGAAATGATTTTAAGTGTCTGCATACAGTCTGTCGAGTTTCTGACCCAACAACCTTTTGCAAGAGGAAAGAAAAAATATGGGAAAAAAAACCCCAACCTTTCTTGAGGTTACTCAGTTACTACAGTTCTCCAGTCTACAAAAGTCCGATCAAAACTTTTTTTTAGCTAAACAAATGTACTTGAGAACATGTAGGTAGTGTAAGGGGTGGGGAGGGACCAAAATGCCACCTCCATCTGTAAGCAACCTTGCATTCATGTTTTGTGTGGTGTGTGGGTTTTATGTGCTTATATAATGAAGGAGCCAAATTGTTCTTTTGGGGGTTTAAAAAGCCCCACACAACAAAGGGTTTGTCTGTTTTCTGGGCTGCTGTGTACCACTATCCCCCCGCCGCATTTGTAACTGCTCAAGTATGTGTGGTTTGGAATCAGCGGAGAACAACGTTCCAAGCCCGAGCTGCTGGCTCCGGTTGGAGTGTGCTGGGCTGTGTAGGCTCTTCCAAGCTCAGCACACAAGAGCAGCCTTCCCTGATGGACGTGACTGAATGTGCATGGGAGGAGCTGATCTCCAGTGTCGTTTTGCACACCTGAAAACTGAGTTCATAAGCATGACAAGAGCTGTGTGACCTTACCCTGTGCATGCTCCTGCTGCTGCTGCAAAGCTGACTCAGCCAGTTAATTGCAGTTGCATTTAAATAGCAGGATACATAACTGTAAATTATAGGCCCATTGCAGTTCTCTGATTACATGGTTGAATTTTAAAAAAGCTCTGCATTTCAGCTGCTTGACTTTAACCATTGGTTCAGGTTTGAGTGGGACAAGGAATTTTAATTGAGGTTGTTGGCTTTCCTAAAAGTCATAGTCTAATTCCAGCAAAGTTCTTGAATGCAATCAACAGTCTGCAGCATGTGTTCCTGTGATCAGGCTACATGGACGTGAGTCTTTTTTGTCTTCAAATGTGTTGATTTGTGTTGGAACTCCTGCAGCTGGCACACACCATGTGTTGGGAACATGGAGCCAGACCAGTGTGGCTGAGGCGCAGGTGATGGCTTTAGACCTTAAGGGGGTAGTTTCAAAGGTAATTGATTTAAAGTGCAAGAAAATATTTTTTAAATCTGACTTTAGACTGGACTTTTTAAAGGCTAATCTTATAAACTTATTATCTAATCGTAAAGCTTCCCTAGTACTTCTAAATTTAATGCAGAAGAGAGCATAAAGCAGTTGGTGAAAGTGCAGCATACCTCTAATTTATAAACAGTTAATGCCTATGATTTGATACCTTTATTGAGTGGGTTTTATGTGTTCCAAGTACTCCAGTGTCACATACAACAGTTATGATTATTTCCATATTTTTCATATACTGCCAAAAGTCTTAAAGCCCAGTTCAAAATAGGAAAGCTGTTAGGTCTCTGTATATGCTTGGAGAACTCTTGCCTAGAAACGTGTTTTACGTCCTGGTACAGCACAAGTAAAGAACATTTATATTTAGATTTGTGTCCAACCTAAGAAACAGTACAGGAAACTGTCTTTATGGCTTTCTTTCAGGCTTCTGCCAGGTCAGTGCAAGTTTAAGATTATTCTTGAACTGTTGCTGCAAGGGTTTGTGTTCTTTTCTGAGTCACAATGTGAAAATTAGAAGTAAGGAAATAACTCTGTGACCTCCTCAGTTCTCATGAATTCTGTCCATGAAGTAGACTGTTACTAGTAAAGAAAAGCTCGAGATTGGAAGCCATTAATGGTCACAGAAAATTGTTATGTAAATATATGAGTCTTTTAAATGTACTTCATGTGGAAAGCAGCAGCCTGTGCTAGTTGTTCTTTGCTCATCACTTGGAGTTGTGCAATGAGGTTGCAAAGTTTGACACAATGTCAAAAGAAGGTGATTATAATTTGATTTTTTTTTGCCTTTTTGCATCCATCTCTCTGTTAGCTGTGATTTGCCTTGGGAGGTCAAAAGCAGTGTGGTTGAGAGCATGAGTATCAGTGACACTGAGGAGAAGTAGGAAATATGTACATAATTGTATGGGGACCAACTCAGCCAATATACTGCCACGAGGTTCTCAGGTTTTACAGATAAATACTGCTTGAACCTTTACACTTCTGTATGTGCCCCAGATTTGAGCCTGACCTTGGACTTGATCTAGCTCTGACTTTACAAGTCTTTACAATAATGTCAGTCATGTATGGGCCATGATTCTGGTCAAGGGGATGTTATTCTCCTGGTAAGCTCTTCCTGAGATTTTCCTAGAAGCCAGAGAAAAAGTGTATTTATCAGTCTAATCAATAAATTACTTCAGCAGTGTGATTTCCTTCATATCCTTTCTTCTTTCTCCCAGTGGGATAACAGGTCTTCATGATAATCTGTTTTCTTTGAGCAGATTTATCCATTCTTCTCCCTGTTGCACAGCTGTAGCCATGGGCTTTTCCTCCATGTCAGCTCAACCTCCAATGCTCAGTCACTGTTCAACTGGATTTTATGGTTTACATTCTTCTATCATTACCTGATGTCCAGATTGTTCCCCTGCTTTTGTGTAGGTGCTTTGAAATTACCCATCTGCAGGTTCCCATCAGTGTGGTGTGAAAAGGCCCTGTCATTCCCCTGCTCTGGGACAAGCTGTGCTCTGCAAGCCATCCAGAATTGTCTTGGTTGGTTTTACTGCCATATCCCATTGCAAACTGATGCCCATTTTTCTGCTTGCTGTTTTGTCCAAGGGGTTTTCTCTATTTTTTGTTTGATTTTACTGCTTTGCAGATATCTCCTTGTCATTTCACGCTTGTATTCTGGATTATTTTTCCCCAGAAATGCAGTGTTGTAGGTTGAATCCCATTTAATTGCCTGTCATATTTCTGACCTCTTCAGGTCCTTCAGTACTTCAGTGTCCTCACTGGGGTTCTAAGTGCTTCTTAATTTATGGTCCAAATGTAGTTTTACATCACTAAGTTAAGTAAACCTCAGTTTGTGTCTACACATTTTGCAACACCTCAGTAGATGCTTCTTTTTCTCTGACCAGTCTCACCTGCTCAGTATTCTTCTGTTATGTTTTATTTCATCACTGGTAGCTTTCTGTAGTTCATTTGGAGATCCTGGCACTGTTCTTGAAGTGTCTGCTCTTGCTTGTTGCCTAAGTAAATGTGGATTTCCTTGTGGGAGAAGCAGTTCCCCAAATGCAGCTCTGTTTCTCTTCAGTGTGGCTGATTTAATCTCAAAACCTTAATTTCTTTCTGAAAACGCACCTCAGTTAATTTAGTTTCTAAACTAGAAAGATACAATAATTCACCATCTAAGACCTCAAATGATTTCTAAATAAATAAAGCTGCCCTTTAGAATGAACAGAAAGTGGTTCTCTGTCCCTTTTTCTATTCAAGGAGTGCTTCTTTCATGAGACACTTCTGGCTTCTAGTTGGTTCTCTTTTCTATAGCTCTCTGTAAGAATGTGTTAGGTTTTTTTCTTGTTTTTACTCAGATCTTACTTTGCACAAGTCTCATGCTGTGCATCAAGAAACTAGTAGCGCTTTTTGCCAGTCAGGTAGTGATTATGTTTGCCTGGGAGTGGAATCAGTCAAGATTGCTTTGCATGCTCTCTCTTCCTAAGGGGAAAGTCAACTTCCCCTTAAAGCTCTTTGGAAGGAATTCAAGCAGCTGAGGCTTGTGATGACTCTTCTGGAGTTCCCAAAGTCAAGAGAACTGAAGATGGAGTGCAATGCCACCCCACATTTTGCTGCACTTCTGAAGCTCGATGTACTCATACAGTGGCTAATAAAACTTATTATTTAAAGAAATTTAAAAAAATATAGAAATAAAGGAAAGTGAGGTCAAGCCTGAGTACCTCTGTGTGAGAATGAAATACAGGGAGGCAGCTTTTCTTCCCTTTTTTTTTTTGTGTCCTCCTCCAGCATTGACAGGCTGGGCATCTCACAGTTTGTTCCATTTTCCCTTCCCCCTCCAACACAGAGCTGAAGGACAATTTCTTGGGACTTACAGGCTCTGTTCTTCACAATAAAGCAGGATTTGCTATGCATGACTAAAAAAATGATGCATGTAGTTAGTTTTCATTGGGTTTCTTTTGTAATCCACAGGATACAGTAAAAGAACGATGAAGCTTTAAAACATTGAGTTTGCTTAATCATATTTTATTACAGAGTCTGTAATCCTAGAGCCTCATGTATAAAAATGTCACAGTTTCTAGAACAATACATTGTCCATTGTTTGTGCCCAGTAAAAGTCCAAATGATTTGGAGAATCCAAACTGCACTGACACAAACCTCTCCCTTCACTTTTTAGAGAGTCGAGTGGGCTTGGTGCTGAAACTCTTGACACATTTTTGTGCATTACTGCAAATACCCACTGTATGTCTGAATAATGTTTCCAGGAGGCTGTTCCTAGGGATCAGCCCTACTAAATATCATTTATGTTTGAAATATTCAGTTGTCTGCAGTCAGTTGTCATTGTTCCCTTTTCTGAACATGACTGAGTTTAATTATTTGGAAGGAATGGAAGTAAAACTCACGGTGTTTGGACCTAGAGAAGCAACACAACACTACATGAATATTATACAGATGTGGTTTCTTTCACATCTGCTTATAGGAATATTTTTATGTAATAGGAGGTTTTTGGAAAAAAACCATGCAATTATAGTCTTGCATTGTGCAATGTTTAATCATACAGGTGTCATGCTTTACAAAGGTTATCTTGATTAGTCTCTGGGGCTTACAAGCTAGACTTGGAGTAGCAGGGTCTGAGACAGGAAAACCCCCAAACAACCCCCTTATCTGTTTATAAAAAGACAATTTTTCAAGTCCAAGGGTTTAAGCTGCTGAGGCTGTTCAGCTCCCTCACATTGTACTTCTGGGTTTTCATGCACCCCACATTTAAGAAAGAAGCTGTAAATGGTTCCAACAAATTCCAACAGGGAGGGCTAAATCTTTAGTTAAGACTTGTGTAACTTTCAGTGTTTAAGCCTTTTTGCTTTGCCATGAGAAAATTTATTAAAATGAACAAAAACCTGGATTAAAACTGTGCAGGCACTGGGTTCTCCTGTGGTGACATGTCTGTTGGCATTAAACAGGGAGGCTCTGTGAGGGACTGTCTGTCATTATAAATCTCAGCGTCTATTCTGTGAGTAAGAAGGATTTCCCACTAGACCATTAGTGTTTAACTTGACATTTGAGGGTAGAAAGATACCCTGGATGCTTTTGGACTGGTCAAGGGACAGAGGCACTGGAAGGGAATATTGCAAGGGGAGGACAGATAGTGAAAATGGAAAAACATTGAAGTCAGTAATGCTGAGGAGTTACCTGAGCATAAAATGTTAAAATTGTCATTTTCTTTAGATGTCCATTCCTTAATAGCAAGAAATAATTTCAAAAGGACGAATGAATGCAAGGTTCTTACTGTGGTGGCCTCCACAACCCCCAGATATTTACCAGTGCCATAATACATTTCAAGTAAGGGTGGGTGCATTTCCATCCCTGGGGAAGGGTGCTGCATGCAGTGAGCCATGCACAGCTCCTCTTAGACGTAACTGCTGCCTGGGCTGGGTTGCAGAAATCTGGGTTCAGATTCAGCTTGATGTTACTCTGTGCAGTAACTGGTCTGGAAAAGGTGGAGGTTAGCGAGGGAAATGCATTGTGTGGTGTTAGTCTGGTCAGGGGGGAAAAGAGAGCTGGCTGAAAATGGGCATCATAGGTACAGAACTTGCTCCCTTTCCAGTGCAACACTTCTGGAGGCCATGGAAAAGTTTCTTGGGACACACAGACATTGCAGTAGGTGACTAATGTCTTCCGGTTCAGCTAAATCCAAGACACTGTAATGCTGGCCTGGCATAGTCCATCAGAAATAGAAGCATTTATGAACTTCCTTCTGAAAGGAACGGATAAATCCTTTGTTGGATTTACCACAGGTTTATTCCAGTACTTAAACTTTGCATGACATGAAGTATTTTCTTCACAAAGTGAAATTCTTATTCTGTGTGCCCACTTCACAGTATTTAGCTGTTAACTCAAAGGAATGCAGCTAGACAGGGAGAAACTTTTATGTCTTCTGGAAATACTTGTATTTCTAGAGCCTGCATGTTCTGTCTAATTATCTTCTATTCCATCCAAAGCTTTAGGACACAAAGGCCAAAAAGTAAAAGGAACACTTATTACTGTTTTGCATGTTTACTGTTCTCTGGCATTCATGTGATTTTTAGATCACAGCATCTCTGCTAAAGGATGCTGCTGTTTTATGTATTCTGTGTAACACTTGCCTTGGGTGGAAACAATTCCAGAGAGCTGCAGATTTAATTAGTCTGCATTGCTGCCTCCTAGAATAGAATTGGAGAGTCTTTGAAAAAGAAAAAATGCATGACCATCTGCAGAACCTACTAAAAAGTCATCAAAGACTGGGCTGTAAAATGTTCGCAGTTCCAATTCACAAATCTGCCTGCTCAGAACGAGGTGGGGTAAATTGGGAGGGTCTGCCCACAAGGAAAGAACAAAGGCTTTATTCAAGCCATCATGTTTGCTGGAATGTATGGGGACAGCCTGTCAGGCTGTGGCCAGTGTGGGGCTTGGGACCCGGCCCTGAGAAACATCTCAAACATTCTGTGAGTTTTCAGAATCTCTTCTGGCCCTTTTTCTAGGATTTTCAGTTCATAAGAATAGCAGGAAAGGTGAAACTGGTGTAGTGCAATAGGGGTGTAGGGTTTGTTTATATACTTATTTCTAAGGCACAAGTGGCAGGAGCTACTCACCAGTGCAGTTGACTGTGTGACCTGCTGGACAAAGACAGCTGTGCTGGTCCCACAGGGGTGAAGTCTGGTACAGCAGGTCTGGAGTGGCTTCTTGGGAATGTCTTTATAATGATGAAGGTAAGCATGGATATTCTGTGTGCTGAAGGATGAGTCCACAGGCACCTTCTATGTCTTACACAACACTGAGAGTCCTTGGGGTTTTCCATATATGTATTTGCTTCTCTTGTGTGGATTTGGAATTGAGTCTTTCCATTTGCCTTCACTCCTGGTGGTTTTGTTTGTAAATTAGAAACACTAGAAGTTTCTTACATCCTTAGTTTGTGATCTTGCCCTGGTTTCAGCTAGGATAGAGCTAATTTCTTCTCTGTAACTGTTACAGTGCTGTGTTTTGGATTTGGAATGAGAATGGTGTCAGGAGTGGGATCAAGAAGTGCCCTTTATTTATGACAGGAATAAATCTTTGAGTAGAGAGTGTCTGAGCATACCCAGAGGTGCTTTTCTTTCATCCTCAGACCAAGTATAAAGATGTAAGAAATGCCCATTTTAGACAAAATGAAAATCTCTCTGTGCTGTATTTCCAGTTATTTTGTGTCTTATTAGAATTCCGTGCTACTCCATAAATACCGGGTTCTCTGAGGTTACTCCGTGTGTTTAAACTGGTGGAAATACTAAACTGTGTGGCTGTTTGCAGTGACGGGTTTTATTTTCAAACAGAGATACAGCATTGCTTTAAAATTAATACTACTTCTAAGCACTGTTTTAAGCCAGCTTAGTCAAGGTTCACATTTATGTAGCAATTGCAGGCTTGCCTGAAAGCAGGAGAGCTCAAGGTGCTGCTCAGGTGCAGCTGGGCTGTTTACCTGTTACTAGAGAGACTTTCCCCTTTGTCATTAACAGGAGTTTTTGTGTTCACTCCCAGGGCAGAGCGGTAGATGGGAGCCCAGGGCCTGCTGGGATGGGGTTTTACACTTGTGCTGTCCTTTTGCCCTTCCCCTGAACTCTTTTCATTTCAGTCATGAGCAAACAGTCAGTGCCTGAACTAACAACCCCGCAATCCTCCAAAGCACGCTCCTTACAGTACCAAACAAAGGGAGGCCCGCGTGGGCCGGCCCAGGCCAAGGAATGCAGCTTCGGGGTTCTGCTCCATAAATTTAACCAGCACGACAAAAAGGAGATAATATGAGCCTTCGTGATGATCTGAAAGGGGGAGGTTTGTGTCCCATTGATTGCGGTCTGGCCCAGCGCCAGCCCCAAGCCTGACCGACAGTTGAACCATATCGTTAAGGCGTGTAATACAGCTCGAGTCTTGTACAGCAGCCAATGAGTACATATCCAGAGGGCAAAAGTTTATAAAGAGTCGAGGCTGTCCTGTTTAACCCTCTCACACTGCCTGTAATATACACTGCTGCCATTCACAAATAGGCACTTTGCTATTAAAATGTAAACCTTCGACTTTCTGTACTTGGAAAACATACATGTGTGTCTGATTTCTAATGTGCAGCAGATTTATAAAGTGATCGCAGAAAAATATGTAAAACTGATCTTTTTTTTAATCAAAAAAAAAAAAAAATCCAGCCCACTGTTTTTTTACTTTAGCCATAGTTCCTTTTTTGTTCAGATACGTCTTCTGGGTTGTTCTGCAAACTCTTTCATACAGATGGAGCTATTTATTGCCTTGATGTCACCTCATTTAGCATGTGGCTGGTATTTTTATAGATAATTTTTTCACCTAATGTTGCTCTTAACATGTGGAATGCTCTTTATCAGTTTTGTAAGTACAGCCAGTTGATCTGAATTGTTCTTGCAACTGTGAACTTTAAATATCAAAACAAACCTCATGAGTAGCTTTTTGTTGGGTGAGGTTTGTGCTGGAGCACTTTGCTGTGCCTGTTGCAACCTCAGTTGTAGTAACTGAGAAATTTAAAAGGAGGGTTGGAAAGAGAAGAAACATCCAGTCAGTAGAGTTGATTGACACTGTCCTGATGCTGGCCAGGGCCTCTGTTTTTTTTTTTTTCCCTCAAAGTAGATTTGCTTTCCCGGAAAGGCAGGAATACAACATGGAAGCATTTCTGTTAAGCTGAAGTATTTTACACTCAAAGTAAAGTCATCATGTTTGCATTTACTACAGCTGGGTATTGCTTGACCAGCAATGATGGGACTGTTATAAACGTGACTCCCTGTCCCTGGCAGTGTCCAAGGCCAGGTTGGACAGGGCTTGGAGCAGCCTGGCATAGCAAAAGGTGTCCCATGGCAGGGGGTGGAACGGGATGAGCTTTAAGGCCCCTTGCAGCCCAAACCAGTCTGGAATTCCGTGGGCACAGACATAACTGCAATGATCCATCTGCTATGGGCCCTGCCTGCCAGCAGACAGTATTAAACATTTTAAACCCACTGTACCCTGAGGCTGAGCAGTGTTATGGCCCTGGGCACTTTGGTTTCACTAAGGCATGTTCAGCTTCTGTTCTCAGACAGGTGTTTGCAGGAAATCCCTGCTGAGAACCATCTTTTACATCAAGTCAGAAGGCGAATGGGAGCATTTTTCAACACATTGGTTAGACAAAAAACTTTTTAAGGTGACAGCTGCAGATATCCCTGTAATCAGTACAGGAAAAGTCAGGGGGAAACTGGAAACTAGGATGGCAGTGTTACATTTTGTCAACTTCTTAAGCTTGATATTACCAAAGTGCTTGAGAAAGTGTGGGTTTTGCTGCACAGCTGTTACAGGCAGAGGTGGGGCAAGTGCCGGAGGTTGATGCCCAGGATGCAGCTCGTGTCCGTGCTTTGTCTGCAGTGCAAGCTCATACACCTTGTCCAAATGCTGGATTTGTAATATGGATGCCATAATTAAGTTGTGTCTTAATTAATCTCTTCTCAGTTACTTTTGAACTTGGAGCCTGATGAGGTTGTAAACCCAGGGAATAATTCTCAATTTTGTTTTGATCTGGTGTACAAAAGAAAAGGGAGGGAAGAGAAAAGCTCTATCTCCAAGAAACTGGCAGGAACAACCTCCATGATAAACAGTTGTTCCTTGAGCATGCTGTACTCTCCTAAAGGCATGTTGGGTCAGCTAAAGGTCTGCAGCATCAGAGCTGGGAGATCCCTCCAAAGAGAAGGGATTTGACTGTAAGTGGGAGGTTTTAACCCTAGGCACCATTTATTTGCATGTTTCTGACTGAAACTAGCATTTTGGGAACACGTTTAACAAGCACAATATATTCCATGCATTTGCTGGAATAAACGGTGCATATGAGCTTCCTCAGATCTGCAGTCAGCAGGGAGCTGTCTGGCTTGTGATTTTACACATTCTTGCATCTAACTGAGACATTCTGATGCCAAATCCAGCACTCAACTGACTCTGCCGTGTGTGCATTTTAACACACCTTAACAGCGGCTGTCCTGGAACCCGTGAATAAATCCCACAGCTGAGCTGGATCTCTGGGATCAGGCAGTGACCTCCCTGTTGGGAACTGCACCCCAAAGTCCAGCACACAGTGGGAAGCAACTGCACTGACCCCTTGAAACAGAGCACCAGTAAAATCACCAGGGAACAGGGAATCTAGATTGCCACGTTTTCCTGAAATTAGGCCCAAGGCATTAAATGTTCTCAGATGCTGAGAGCTGGCACATCAAAATCCTGCTGTCTCTCTCCTTCTGCTCAGTAAATTCAGGGAATATTCTTGCTCATAACATGGGTTCAGTGCATGAAACAAAGTTAAGTGCATCAGTGAGGAAAGAATTGTGGAAATTGTGGATTTTTAGTGCTGTGCAGAGGTGTGATGTGCACTACAGACCCCATCACGAGTGGCACATGTTTGTTTTCATTTGTTATCCATGTGTGCCTAAGCTATGGCTGCAGCATTGAGAATTTGTCACTGTGATGGCTGAGTTTTCAGCTCAGTTTTTAAGGCATACATTGTTCAGCATTTAATTGGTTCTGGCACTCCCAAGTGTGCTTTGCACAGTGTCCTCCCATCGTGTCTGTGGCACAAGCACCGTCCTTATTCTGCATTTCCTGGAAATCATGTGCGTGGGATGGTGATCCTCATGGAAAGCTGCAGGTGCAAGTCAGTCTGAAACTCAAGCAAGTGGATCAGGTATTTTAATTGTGTATTTTATGTTAGAAGATAAAGGTTATTCCTCCCTTAACTTATCAGATCATGTCACTTTTAATGTCTGAAATGCACTGAAGCCTCAGACAAAGCACTCCCTGTATTTAGAAAGCAGACTTTTTCCAGAGCCAGTAATAGTTTGATTTTATTTTTTCTTAAAAATACCAGCAGCTTTTGAATTGTGTCTTACATTACTTGCCATTTTCCTTTGTTGGAATTAAGGTTGTTTTAGAATTATTTCAAGGGGATAAAAATAATTCCCAGGCTGAAAGTCAGTATGCCAAGCTACAGCCCAGAGCAGGCTTTTGTCACTAAATTTTATGCACACCTGAAAAGAAATTAGTGTACAATTTCAATTCGGTTTACTGAATTTTAGCTCCACCAGAACCAGCAAGTTACTGCTTAACTGGGCTGGAATATCGAGATGGTGAGACTGAAACACACCTTTGCTGGTGACAGTTGCTGAAGTTTTGGCAGCAAGAACTGGGTGTGGCTGAAGGAATTGATGCCTCAATAGTTTTGGGGGTAGCCCTGGGGCGGAAGGATCCCTTGGGAGGGAGCCCATGGCCAAGAGCACTCTTAAGGTCTGGCAGTGGGGCTTGGCTGGCAGGCAGATGCTGCAGCAGGTCAAGTCTGTGAGGAGCCTGATCCATTAAATACTGATTCCAAGTGCCAGAATTCCATCTCCTGGCACTTAGAACTGTTGTTTGTGCAAGATTTGGGGTCTCCATGCTCAGGTTGGATTTTTGAACAGATCTGTGGTTGCCAGTGCTGTTCTCTCACCCAGGTGAGAAATGCCTCAGATACACATTTTAAATGAAATTCGGTGATTACTGTGTTGATCATGGGGTTTTGTCCATGTTGTTTTTTCTCAGAAGTCACTACATTTCTTAAGTTGTATTATTATGAATAATTATTCTGGGTGTGCAGAAAGATATAAATTTGTAAATAATTTCTAAATCATTTTAGAAGAAGGGTGGTTTGTTTTAACAGATCAACATCTTTTCATATTCAAGTCTGATGTCTTTTGAATTTTATTTTTTAATGTTTTTGTCAAGGTACTCAGGGTACACTTCAGGGAAATTTCTTAGGTCCAAGAGACACTCAAATATGAGCAACAGTTGTTGTTCTCCAAACCACTGTATTTATGCATCTGTATTTATGCACTGTATTTATGCATCTCTGCGGAAATCACATCTACAGACCTGATGGTGGGAACCTCATGGGGTGGGTGCATGATAGGGACGAACATGGAGTGAAGGAACAAGGACAGGGGATTCTGGAAAATGTGGTGTCTCTTGGAGAGTTTTCTCAACCTAAGTTGGTCAATAATTATCCCCACTAATACCTGACCACTTCCTTCATCAGTTTGGTGATGTGTTTGATTACAAAACTTCTGGCTTAAAACTGGCCAGCTGAATCGCAAGGACTCTGTGAACTGCTCAGCAAATGCCAACCAGTTAATGCTGTGCACTGGTTCCAGTGAGCAGAGTCAGCTGCAGTGAGAGCTCCGGTGCTCAGCTTGGAGCAGGACAGGGCTGCAGCGTTCATCTCAACCTCCAAACACCCTCACCCAGCCCTTTGTGCCTCCATCCAGCAGCACCATTCCCTGCTGTGCCGGGCAGACGTGAGGGCATTCCTGTCTTGTATTGCCTTTGTGTTCTTATTAAAAAGGAATCAGCAGATCTGCTGAGTGCCTGGGTAATGGAACCCAGATGTGGGCACTGCCGCCCGCTCCGCTTGACAAATCTGCAGCTTTTGGGATTTCACCAGGGTTGCTTATTATTTACAGAACGTAACTTGAGACAGGAGAACAAATTTTTAGATTAAAAAAAAATCAAGTGGTGTGGAATGTTTTTAGCTGTGCAGACCAAACAGAGCAGTTTGCCAAGGGGGGTTGATGGACTAAGTCAATGCAGTTTAGGTCCAGCACCAGTGGCATTGGGTTGGAGAACTGCTGGCCTTACCAACAAGAAGGGAATGATCTGTTATCACCAGGATCAGTGTCTGAGCATGGAGGGCACGGTGAACACTGAACTTCTACTCTGAGGTGCTTCTTTATTTAAAAACAAAAACAAAACATTAAACCTTGGCTCTGAAATGGCCAAACCTTCAGAAATCTATTGTGGTACCCTGTGCCCTTTTAGCAGTTGTATTTTCTCTCTGATCTGCTTTGAGCCAGACGTTAGAAACCAGTGTTCCCTGTGGTTATGGTGTCTATGGGATTAAAAGGCCCTGTTCTGTCCCTATTTTTAGGATAGTCTTGCTTGCAGTGCTTCAAGTACCTCTTCTCAAGGTACTGCAGAATCTTAGAGAGGCTGGCACAGGGAGTGTTTGTCTGAAGGATGGTTCATGTAAAACCCACTGCACAGTGCAGCTGCTCTGTCCCAGTTATCCAGCTTTCCTGAATGCAGGATGGAAAGTGTCTCAGCAAAATATTATTCATTGGCCACTGTTAACTAAAACCCTCCTTAGGCTGCAGACAGTTGCTCTTTAAACTTGTTAATAGGTGCCATAGAGAGGTTTACAGCCAACAGGGGCTTCTTAGATTAGTAATCTTTTGCCATTTTCCTGCTTTTGGAAGTCAGTAAGTAGGACAAGCAGCAACATGTGAATTATACTGGTTGGAATTCTTTAATTTCATTGGAACTTTGTCTCAATATTTTGCATTCATGGAGACAAACACTTTTGTTTACTGCTTTGTAAGAGTCTAATAGGCAAAAATAGGCACATTTGTTCACCTCTTGCCTAGGTTTAGAAAGACAAGAATGCTGTACCTGGTGCAGGTGAATCCTGCTTATATCTAAGGAATTTAAGAGGCGGGAGAGGTGACTTGCTCCAGAGCCATAGTACTTTAATAGCATAGCTCTAACCACTTCATTCAGGGTTGTCAAAAACTCACAGGAAAACAAATTTTAAAAGAGTGCCCAGGCTTCAGGTGTGAGACAGGGGTGCTGAGGGGGAAAGGTGATAAGGAAATGAGGCTCCAGAGAAAACATCTGCAGATCAAGGAGTCCAGAAGGTGAGTGCTCTCTCCTGCTGGTGGGCAGCTTCAAAAGCAAAGGTAATGCTCTGTGGAACCATCTTCCTGTCCCTGGAGGCTGGAGTTCCTTGTGCAGGGTTTTTACAAGGAGTCAGGATGGGAAGGGAGAGCAGTAATCCAAAATGGTGCATTTGGCTGGGAAATTTGTAACAGCAGTAGCCTGGAAAAGAGCTGTGAAATACCATGGAGCAGCCCCAGAGTGATGCTGCTGGGAAGGGACAGGGAATGAAGCAGGGCTCGGCAGCCTGTAACACAATTCTTCAGGGGCAGGGTGTTCCAGGAGCCTGAAGGAATTCAGAGTATTATTTTTTCACAAAATACTGCTAAGGGAGGAACCAAGCCTGCAGTTCTGCAATGCTGTGGCCAATATCAACCTCTGATGGCTGTCAGCCCACACATGTGTGTCTTTATTATTGTCATTTTTAATAGACACACAGAAGGGTAAAGTATGTTAAACCCTGCTATGGGGACTCTAATTAATGAGGATTTTTCTTCTGTCTTAATTTAACTGCATGTACCTATTTCCATAACCACAAAGTTTGCAGTCTCCTGCCACTGTCCATTGGTGCACTCTTACTTTCTTTAGAGCAGTGAGAAAAAACAGTCAAATCAGTAAAACTGCTGATAAATACATCCTCAGGTCTTTAGAGAGTATACTCTGCTCAGGTTACTTCTTCCTACTAATTTAACTACTTACCTCCCTTCATTGTAGACAAAATTCTTCTATTTTTATTATTTTATGGTTCTGTGTCTCACAGAAATATATGAGTAGACACCATATCTTCCAGAGCCAAGTCTTGCAGGATGTACATGCCATGTGTGTGAAGATCTGGGATTTTTGAAGGCTTTGTCACACCTCATATTTCAAAATGACTAGAACTCTGTGTGCAGACAGGTGTCAGTGGAAGAAAAGGCTGCACCAGGTGATCTCTGTGTGTCTCTTGCTGCAGGACCCAGGCAGAGCGAGTGCGGAAGCCCCGGTGTTGCAGAGGACCCCAGGGGCTCCTGCCCCGCTACCTGGAGAGCCAAGCAGAGGGACAGGAGCAGCTCTTCAGACTGACAGACAACATCCAGGATGAGTTGTGAGTACACAGCCACTTACACAGCTACTCTGAGTACTTCTGTTCTGTTTGCTGCCATCATGTCTTCACATCTAAAACTGCTTCACCCACAGACACATGTTCAGTTCATGTGTCATTCAGTTCCTTCCACAGCAAGGACATTGAGGGGCTGGAGCATGTCCAGTGAAGGGAATAAAGCTGGGGTAGGGGTCTGGAGCACTAGGAATATCTCAAGGACCTGAGGGGGCTCAGCCTGGAGAAAAGGAGGCTCATGGGGGATCTTCTGGCTCTCTACAGCTCCCTGGCAGGAGGGTGCAGCCAATCAGTCTCTTCTGTCACAGAACAGGTGACAGGAACAAGGGATAGGATGAGAGGAAATGGCCTGAAGTTGCACCAGGGGAGTTCTAGGTTGGATATTGGGGTCAATTTATTCATGTAAAGTCATAAAGCTGTGGCACAGCTGCCCAGGGCAGTGGTGCAGTCACCATCCCTGGAGGGATTTAAAAGCCCTGTGGATGTGGCACCTGGGGACATGGGTTAGTGGTGGCCTGGGCAGTACTGGAGGAACAGTTGGATTTGATGGTCTCAGAGGGCTTTTCCAACCCCAATTATTCTGTGATTCTAGAGGGGATGTCAGTTTGTTGGATTGGGGTCTAAAGGCAGAATTCATCACTTGCCTGGTCTCCACCACAGTTACTGATCAGCTGTGTCAGGGGAGGGTGTCAGATGCTGTGTCTGTCACCCATCAGAGCATCTGCCAAGGTGAAGGGTTGGCATTGCTCATGATGGAGCTGGCAGAGGGAAGTGCAGGTTCAGCAGGGTCACTTGGTGTCATCAGTGTCACTGGGCAGGCTCCATGTGCCACTCCAGGTTCTGCCTGAGGAAGAGTTTGCAATCTGGCACTTACTTGTGGCCCTGTGAGTTCACACTTGGGGTATCCCATTTCCATCTCCTTTCAGGATCTTTGTGCCTATTCAGGCTGGCTCTTGGGCAGGGAGACTGGAAAGAGCAATTTGTGACCAAAAAAAATCACCAGTGTAGCCCATGGCAGAGCAGTGGCCTTTGTCATCAAGTCACACTGTTCATTCACTGTGACTCTCGCCATTAGGAACACCATTCAACAGGAACACAGTGTTTCTTGTCATGGAAAATAAGTACAAAATTATGCCTTTGACTTTTATCCTAGTATCATAATCAGAAACACATTTAAAGACCTGATTATTTGCATATTTTCCTTCGGAGTTAAATCCATAAAAGGGGGTTTAATACCTTGCTCTACTGTTCTAACTAAATGTTTCCACATTTTTTTCCAGTTAGGCTCGCTGTTTTACTTCTGGAAAATATTGTGTAATTACTTCCTGATGTTGTTAAAAACCCCACAAATTCTCCAGAGATCTGGTTGCTTCTACTTTGTTCTACTGGATTATGTTTCATTTAATTTTTCATTTTATTAATTTGAGATATTTTTAATAGTGTAGCTGTATGGGTTTAAAAAAAAAAAAGTTGTATCTTGCAGTAGTATCTGAAGAGGTTAAAAATACCCGTTTTAAGAACTAGACACTGAGAAGAAAGTAACAGTTGGCAAGAGCAAAGGTAATGATGCATGACTCAAACTTAGAACAAAATGTAGAGCCTGAACTACAAATTACCTAATGTTTCTGGGCTTCTCTATTAACTCACTGACCTCTGTTTCCATTCCTCAGAATATATACATGCCACCAGTCAGTCTTGTAAGGAGGAGTACATGCATCATGTGGTGTTCTTACAGAGCAAATGCAAACCATGGTCAGTACCCAGGTGCTGCCCC
Organism: Rhipidura dahli; assembly: GCA_013399225.1. Taxonomy (NCBI): domain Eukaryota; kingdom Metazoa; phylum Chordata; class Aves; order Passeriformes; family Rhipiduridae; genus Rhipidura; species Rhipidura dahli. The sequence continues at coordinate 215,099 of VXAC01006913.1, read as the reverse complement.
TGGACTTGAGAGCAGCTGTCAGTGCCCCATTTCTCCTGTGGATGTCCCAGTGTGCCCAGTGGCACGGTGACCCTGTTGGATCCGGGGCCTCCCTCAACACTCGTATTTGATGTGCCTGTCCAGGGCATCAGGCTGTTCTTCTGCAGCTGTACTGCTGCTCTGGGTTTAAATTAAGTTTTCTGTGACACTTCATAAAAAATGTCACTCTCCATCCTATTTAACTAATTTCAAAGGCAGAACCTTGCCCCGAAGTGTTTGAACTCCGATGGAAAACTGCAGGGCAGCTGCTGGCTTCTGGAACTCTGTTAATGTTGTCTTTCACCTGGGTTCCTCTAAGCTGAAATCCACTTTTCTCCCAGTTTGTTTTACTTAAAGGAACACAGTTCATTTATCCCATCCTGGAGCTTCATCCAAGGTTATGTTACAGGCCCTCTTTAATGAGGCTGGTTGTGCCCTGTTCAGCACTGATGTGACAGTGTGGGCTGGAGTTGGTGTGTGCACCTTTCCCAGTGTGAGGGGAGTGAGGGCAGGAACACAGCACGGGGGGAAAGGCAAGTTCAGTGCAGAGGAAATTACTGGAGTTACCCTTTAATACCACAGAAAGAAACCATGGCCTGACCTCTTGCCATATTTTTGGCTATTAACATCCCTTTAGTAGCTCTGGGTTTATTTGGCTACAGCTCAGAGTAGTTTGTGCACAGTGTTATTTAACTGGTAGAGCCAAGGGTGGGTTTGGAGATGGGGAGCTTTTCTGTTTACCAGAAACACCAAGTAGTGACAGAGGTCACTGATTTCTAAGCCAGTGGCAGATTCTGCAGGATGTGAGGACAGCAGGCAGGTTTGCATGAGCAGTGGCTCAGAGGGCAGCAATTGGGAACCTGCCTGACAGCAGGAGGCTCCTCCTTTACAGATGCATGTCAACCCTGGGGGCTATTGGCAGAACTTTATTACTCTATTTAGCACTACTCTATTACTCTACTCAGCTATGATTTCACATTCAAGTTGCTGATTTTTTCAGCATTTAAAAAGCCCCAACTAATGAGGTACATATCAGTAGTAAATCAGAAGTGGGGGAGAAGCATTTGTGTGTTCAACTTCCATTTCACTTTTGCACCTTAAAATTATTCTTTTACACACCAGCCTTTTCAGCCATCATAACTCTCAATATTCCTAACTCACTCTTCTCTCCCTCTTCCTATTCATCACTCGGTCTAATCTCCCTGGGGAAACCTGCTTGCTGCTTAACCTCTCACCCCATGTTAAACAGCTAATTTCTCTTTTCTGCCACTGATCCTGGAAGCAGGTTCAACTTGTTTTTGGTTTTGAAGGCAGGGAGGTGTGGGGAGCAGGGAAGCACAGGAGGGTTACAGGATAATGCTCTTGTCATAAATATCTGCAAACCTTTCACATACCAGCTCTGGAACTGAAGTTAGTTGCAATTAAGCTTCAGCATTAGGACTTGAAGTGCTCCAGAGCAAGAAAATTACTGTTCCTAAGCCTTGTCAAAGGACATTTTCATGTGTCCCTGTAATGCCCACAGCTGGTGGCCAGGCAGGCAGCACTAATATTTGATACACAGCATGATCTTTTTATAACTAGGTGAGAGTGTCCTTTATCAGCTCCATTTCTAAATGGTTTAAATTAAATACAGATGAATTGTATATGTTGCACTACTGCATTTTTGGATGGACTTCTGAAGGTTACAGAACAGGTGAAGACAATGCTTAATTTGCTGTTTTTAGCTTTAAGCTAATGACATTTTCTCCTTTGTTGCAGTTTCATTGCCGTGGAGAACATCGACAGCTACTGTGTGCTCATCTCCTCCAAGGCCGTGTATTTCCTGAAGAGCGGGGACTGCACGGACAGGGATTCCATATTCCTGGAGGTGAGGTATGATGACCTCTACCACTGCCTGGTGTCCAAGGACCACGGGAACGTGTACATCCAGCTCACCAAGAAGGCTGTGAACACGAGCAGCGGTGTGGCCATGCCAGGCCCCTCCCAACAGCGGCCCATGGTGAGGAGCTGGCACCCCTTTCCCCTTGTGCTCCCCTCGTGACCAAAGTGTTTTAGTCACAGGCTTTGTTCTGTCAGCACTGAAAGCAGCTGCTACCCAGGTTTTAGTGACTGTAGAAGTGGCTCCCTAAACTCCTGAGAAAGCTGAAGAAAGGAAAATCCTAAAATATTCCTGCGGGCAGGAAAGTAACAGGAAGAAACATGTATTCACCTGTGAAGGGCTTTTAAGTTTACCACATAAATGGAACTTGGGTACTTTGCTGTCTGTTTAATCTTCTCCTACATGTAGTATTTTTTTACTGTGAGGTCTCTTAAGGCTGGAACCAGTGTTTATATTTTGTGCCATTACAGTAGTTGCTCAGGGGCTGTCCTGCAGGACCAGTTACAAGCTCACCCCTGACCCAAGTCAGTTCACATTCCAAACAGACCAGCCAGATAAAAGTTGGGAGGGGAGGCAACGGAAATAACCTCAAATAGGGCACAGGGTTCTTGCTCTCACCCTTGAATATCTGTGTGTGCACCTAGTGCTCCCTCTCATTTCTTGCTTACTCCAGCCTCAGTGCTGAGAAGGAAACTTCACTGAAACCTTTCTGTCCCTTACTTCAAGTCTAAAATCTATTCTGTTTTAGCTGACAGCAGGAGCACATTAAGAAAAATCCCCTTTCTTTCTGCAGGTGAAAGTGAAATCAGAAGCTCTGGCTGTAAAGCTGTCCCAAGAAATCAACTATGCAAAGAGCCTTTATTATGAGCAGCAGCTGATGCTGAGACTCAGTGAAAATCAAGAGCAACTCGAGCTGGACTCTTGAAAATCCACTTCCTCACTGCCAGAAAGAGCTGCAAGTACCAGGCTGGAGCCAGAATTGTATGACTAGAGAAGGAAAAAATATAATTTTAGTATTTAGAGAAAACAAAAGATGTGGCTTTTCTTTTTTATGCACCAGTTGTATAACAGAGGTGTAGCTGACACAGCTTTGGGTCTGGGAGAAGCCCTGTATTTTGCTAACATGTATATATGTACACGTGTCCATGTAAATACGACCGGCAGCAGGTGTTGGTATAAATATGAGTCTGTTTACTGTGTAAAGAAATTAAAGGAGCTCTACTGAGTCGTACTGCACTACCTGACACAAGACCTTCTCTCTCTCTGTCTTTTTTTTATCCTTGAGAAGACTGATTTTCACAGTGCAGGAATGTAGATAAACCTTTAAAAAATAAAATGAAGAATTAATTTCAGCTGTTGAAGCACAGGTGTCCCATGGTTTGGAGCTTTAACACTGTGATTAGGGTGCATTAACACTGTGATTAGGGGGCATTGTTTGAGTTGTTTGGTGGGCTTTTTGTTATTTTTTCTCTTAAGTCACTAATACAGGTAAATACAGGAGACCTGGTCTTGCACTGTAATGTCAGCCTCTTTTTTAACAAAAAATTTGCATTTTGGTAAATAATACAGGGAGGATTCAGTTTTATATTCACAGTCTGCATCTCAAGGCCCCTATTTCTGACTTGTTTTTGAAGTAGTTGAAGTGAGCAGCCTTGGAAATTGAATCTTTAACTTCAGATTTTTCCTTCCTTCAGGTGGAGGAAGGGTGGGGGGAGAGGAGGTCACCAGCTTGTTGGACTTTACAACATCTTCAGAAGTAAACTTCTAAACAATAAAAATAATGAGGTGTTTTTTCCCACTGTTGTACATCACATTAGTATTTGTCTCATTAACTGTAACCACACAGAGGAGGGAGGAATGAGTGCTCTTAAACATCTTAACAACAACCCACAGGAACTGGAACCCTCAGTGTCACATTTACTCCCTGGAGGTGCCAGGTTTGGGTATGAAGACACAACTCTCCTGTAACTGCTGAGTAACCTACATTTTAAAGTGTTATTTTATAAAATTTTTGGCTCAGTGTAAGTAGAGGTAAAGTAATTTGAAGGTAAAGTCCTTTCATGAACACACATGGGAATATTTTGGTGCTGAAGGTTAGAATGAAACCAGTTCTGAGCTCTTGTAAAATACTGGGCTACTAAAGGTGGGGAGGGAAAACAAGGAGCAGTTCACTGGTGTGTTGAGCATTTCCAGGGATGGATGGAGTACTTGGGGTCTGTAACCATCCATGAGGACATGATATGCAAACACCAGAGCAGTCACTGAACAGCAGTAGCACCCTTGGAGTGCCCTGAACTCTCCGGGAGTTATTTGTGTGAAAAAACCTGTCTAGCTTCAAGGTGCAATAGAGTAGATGAAATAACACCTCAGCAGGGGCAGGAAGGAAGAACTGTCTCTAACTGGTAAAGAGAACCCCACACAGCATGGAAATAACATGTGAGGAAATGAGACCTCTCCAGATCTTCCTTGTCTACTCTCCTCCCCTTTCCTTGCCTGTTTTCCCAGTTCTCTTGTGTCCTTTACCAACCTGTCACATCCTGTGCTGTCCTCCCTTTTCCCATCCTTTCTACCTTTCCACCTCTTTACTGTCCTTCTCCTCCTCCTTTTCCTGCCCTTCCCTTTATTCCCCTTTTCTCCCCTTTACTGTCCTGCCCTCTCCTCCTATCCTCTTCTCCCTTGCCCTTTTCCCTGGCCCATAGTTTCACTCCAGTGCTCCTGCAAAGGTGAACAAATCCAGGGGCTGTGTCCACACTGTCCCTGCTGGAAACACCCCACCCAACCCCACTAACTGACCCTGTCACCAAGTCTGACTCCAGGACACAGGCATAACATGTCTGCCCACTCTTGAGACAGGGGATGTCCTCACTTTCTCAAGACATGAAAGTAACTGGAAAAACTTGAGGGAGATACTTTTAGACTCCAAAACCAGGGATGAAGTTCTGTGTGTCCTTCTGCATGTGTGGCATGTTCACTGGGAAACATTTTCCTTGCCATCCTTGCTGGATCATCAATACCTGTTCCCAGCAGCTCATACAGCTTGAGGGGTTCCTGCACTGATGGGAGCACGGGGCAAATGTGAACAACACCCTTCCCTCCCCTCTGCTCCTGACAGAGTCCCAGTAACTCAGTGTGATGAGCCATCTGAGCAGCTCCAGTCCCAAAGGCTGTTTTCCAAAGCAGTGCAGTGTTTACATTTTTGTGGGGAGAAGCTAAGTGGCTAAATGGGCCCCATCTCAAACCAGGGCAATAATCAAGACATTTCCCAGTGACAGGGACCTTTTGATCTCTTCACTATCTCATTTCCTAGACTGCATTTATCTATTTTATCTTCAATCAAATACTTTGTAACAGCCTAACTATATATATTTTTTTAACTTCTTTTTCTCTCTAAAGCACAGTTTAGTCTGAACCTGCTTCCTCCAGTGCACAACCCTCTGGGCTGACAAATCCTCTTAGTCCTTGCTCTGTTTTTCTTCTCAGAGGAACCTGCCTTGATTTGCTGCTCACGATGACTTCACCCCTGGTACCTCACACTGAAAAAACAGGTTTCAGTGAATATACTCTATTTAGATTAAAGGTTGCTGCACAGATAGTTAAAAAAACCCCAACAAAGCAAAATCAAAGCACATTTAATTAAGTCAAGAGCTGCTCAAAATCCATTTACACAAGTTTTCTTCTGACAGTAACACTGTGCATGTGTATGCTTCTGTACTACTTTTAATATATACACCCACCCCCAAATGTAGATATATTTCAAAATTCTCTTCAAAAGCAAAGGCTGTGTTCCAAACTCCTCTATTCCATGCTCCTAAAGGCAGCATTGTTGCAAAGAAAGAACAATCTTATTTTTCTGAAAATAAATACAATAAAGTAAAATAAAATTAAAAAGAAAATTTAAAACAAAATAAATTTAAAAATTGTTAAAATTAAACAAAATAAGGTAATAAAATGTGCCCAGAGCTTCAGACTCCAGTCCAGATTGCTGCAGCATTCCAGTTTGACAGCACACTCTTAATCCACATTATGATGCTTAATTTTATCAAATGCAGGGCTAGGTCAAAGTACTTCCAACTCCCCTGGTGTTACAGGTTTGGTTTTCTTGCAGCCCATTTCTGACAGCTGCTGGTGGCCTCCCAAATGGTCTGACAGCTTTGACAGAGGGCTCAGGGGAGCACAAACCCACCTGCCTTCCCCTGCCAGAATGATCCCTGGCCGAGAAAATGTTTTGTTAACAGGACTGGGAGCAGTTTGACCAAACCATGGAGTTTCTGCAGTTCTCCAGCAGCAGATTTTCTGGACGGGAGAATGTGAGGCAAACCCAGCCCCAGCTGGGTCTGTGACCAGCCCTGCTCGTGCCTTGGTGCAGGAGAGGGCAGAATCTGACAAGGATTCCTGCCAGAAAGAAAATGTTACTCATTAACCACTGACAAACACTAAGGGAAAAACCAGTCATTGTTTTGCTCTCACTGCACATTTTCGGCCAGAAATACAAAAGCTGCAGTTCTGTTAGAGGGGTCAGCTCTGCTCAGGGCCTGGCTACAGAGCTGATGAGCAGAGCATCAGAATCCCAGAATCCTAGATTGGTTTGGGCTGGAAAGGACCTTAAAAGAGCATCCCATCCTCCCCCGCCACGGGCAGGGACACCTTCAGTATCCCAGGCTGCTCCAAGCCCCATCCAAACTGGCCTTGGGCACTGCCAGGGATGGGGCAGCCACAGCTGCTCTGGGCACCCTGTGCCAGTAGCACATAATTCATACTCAGCACAGTGCACACGGGGTTGGGGTGTTTGCGTTTTGGTTTTCTTCCCTGTAGCTGACACTCCGCTGCCCGAGCCTGTGCCCTGCACAAAGTGTGGGTAAAGGCAGCCCTGCACCTCAGGCCTGCTCTGGGCTGACTCAAATGCTTTGAAAGGCCACAGGCCAAGTAAACAGCTTCCATGTGCATTTCCATTTTGGATAAATGGCTGGGTCACCCAAAGGACAAGAGCTGTGGACGGGAGCTGCAGAACAATGGGTTCTGAAAATGCCAGCAAAAAAAAAGTCCCCTGCATGCTGCAGCTGTAGAGGAATTCTAACAAATAAAGGAGAAATCCATCATACCATCCATCCCTCAGCCCTCCAGACACCGCAAAAGCAAACATTTGCTCTGCCCCGGGAGGGTGACTCACCATTCCTAAGGACTGTTGCTCCAAGGCCTTTGGCAAACAACCGACATCCAGCCGAACAAACCACTGGGTATCAAAGTAATGATGTAGCAAAAACCTGTGTCTGCATGCAGGTTTAATGGGTGGAAAAAAAAAAAAGTAATTTTTACAAGTAACCCACCATTTGCATGACAAGACTCTCCCCCAGCCTTCTTTTGGCAAGGCCAGGCCCTTTCAGCAGCTCTGGCAGCAGGAGCATCACCTGTCTCCCCTCTACCACTGGGCAATTCTAGGCCCTTCCACTAATCCTTTTTCAGGATTTCTTTGAATCTCAAAGTGTGGAGAAAAAAGTATTTGAGGTAAATGTCCCAGAAATGTGAAGATACAGCACTACCTTCTAAGGTTTCCCTGGAGCCTTCTCTGCTCCAGGCTGGTAACACCCAGCTCTCCCAGCCTGGCTCCAGAGGGGTTCCAAACTTTGGAGCATCTCCGTGGCCTCCTCTGGACCTGCTCCATGTCTTTCCTGTGCTGAGGAAAAATGCTGGATACATTTCCTTCCTCCCTGTATTGGGTGCCTTTAATCTGTACCAGCCTCAGTAGAAAATAAGATGCCACCTTCACATGGGACCTCCTTGTTTTGTGGCAGGAGGTTCCATTCTCACAGTCGTCATGCTTTGGTGTTACTCTTCATATGTTTTGCTTCACTAACTCTAATCCCAACTGATCCTGCTGACCCTGTCCATAAAAAAAATTATTTTAAACCATACCAGTATCTACCTGGAGAAATTCTGTGCTGTTGACAAAACCTTGTGAGCAAAAATAAAGAGTGGCCAAGGTCATAATTACACTGAGATCACACCAGAGCTGACATTTATAAGCAGGTTTAAGAGCCAACTCCTCCACTTTCAGCTTCCTGGTTGCAAACACTAAAAATCCACGTTCCTCTACAACTTCACTCACCTTTCTTTCTTTCCACAGACACCTTTTTGCCTCTCCTTTGAGCACACACCAGAGGGAAACCAACATGCAGAAGAACATGTATTCATCATCCAGAACTCATCTCAGGCCATCCAGGAATTCCCACAGCAGTGCTGGGAGCACTCCCAGCCACAAAGCCCAGCACCCATTGTCAAAGCAGAGCTCAGGGGTACCAGCTCAGCCTTATGTCTTATGTTCACTCCAAGATTATCCAGGGTCAGTTTGCTGTGTGTTCCAGTAGAAATAACCCCCAGAGAGCACAGGAATCTCCATGCCCAGCTGGGACAGCCCAGGCAGCTGCTGAGGCTCCCAGGGCAGCGGCAGTGCTGGGGGAGGGAGCAGGTTTCGCTGCACCTTTCGCACACAGACACTGAACTGGGTGCCACTTCTGACAGAAAACCCTTCCCTGAGTGACCACGGATGGAGCCAGAGCCTGGGCACATCCACACCTTTCCCAGGGTGCACCCTGCAAGGACCTTCCCTGGGCTTCCAGCCAGCCAGGGGACAGGACAGGTTTCCACCACAGGACACCGGAGGAGCCTCGGAACTCCAAGACGAGCAGGGAGCATTTCTGGAGGCCTGGCTCCTGTTCAGAACAGAAATGTTTCCCTTGGCTTGTGCAAGTTGCCAGGACTGAGCACGGTGAGAGGCTGGAGGAGCCAGTTTTCCATTCCCCCTTCCATTACTCTTTTTGATTGGCACTTTAATGAGGGCGCCGGGGGTCGACCCCCTGCCAGGGGGCCGGTTCATGCCCCGTTTATCTCACAGTCCATGTAAGACTAAAATAACACGCCAGGCTGAGTTTCACTGGCTTGTGATCCCTCAGCCCACCGTGATGGATGGAGTGACTGCAGCAAGCTGGCAGCTGAAGTGTGTTGTAACAGGATCTTTCTGTCAGCGCAGCACAATGGATTTGCTGATTCCCGGGCTTTTCCCAGTGTTCGCCGTTTCCATCGGCCCACGAGTTGCTAAGGTTCATTTTCCAGGGGGCTGCAAAGTGATAATAAATAACACAGCAAAGGTTACTCCAAGCTTTTCTTCCCCTCAGCTGCCCTGCTGCTGACGCAGGAGGGGCTGTGGTGCCAACTTCACTCCAGCACAAGAACGGCCATAAATCCCCTCGCTCTTCCAGAAAGGAGGAAAGGGGCAGCTCTGCTGCTCTTTTGTGGGAGCTCATTCTGCTGGGCCAACACAGGGCTCCCCCCTCGAAGGGAACAGCAGCACAGCCCAGCCCCAGAGGGGCTGCACCAAGTTCTCTCCAGAAGAAAACTCCCACGGAGAATCAGGACCAACAAGCCACAGGCCTTGACATCATCTTACTTATTTGCACCAAAATAAGCCATAAATTCACTAGAATATCCAGGAATCCTGTATGAGGCTGGGATTTCATGTTTCTTTAATATTCTAAACACTCAATATCATTGTATCTCCTCTATAGAAAAAACTCATACAAAAGGGGTCTTTCCTTTAAAAAACTGGAGTCTAAGAAATGAACTGAGGTTTTTTTAGTCATCCAAAGAGGTCCTCTACTAACTGAGACCTTGCCTCTGTGTCCTGTTTCCTCAATATCCCTTCATTCTCCCTTCTTACTGTCTGCAAAGTAAAGAACTTCCCACAAATACTGGGGAGAACACTCTAATTTATGGTTCTTGCCATTCCAGCCCCTTCCAGCAAGAGTGAACAAGTGAGCTCCACAACAGAAGGGGTCCCTTACTTCCTGTATAAGAATTTTTGACAGCACAAATTTCAAACTACTGACTTTCCCACCCCGCAACAACCAACAGTCAGAGCAAAAATCCACCCCTGGACCTAATAAATAGGAAGGGTGAAGCTGTTTCCCTTGCTTAGGACAGCTCTGTAGATCTGAATACCTACAGTTTCTTTAAGGCCTTTGAACAAGAAAATAACACAGCCAAAAATAGCTCCAAAATCAACTTTAGAGCTTCAGCTGCCATAATGTCAGTGCATCCTCAAATATTTCATTGTGGGTATCTAGAACCCTTTTCCATCACTGGGCTCTAAACTTATCTCACTCTGGGCAAAACCAAGTGTGTACCAATAGAAGAAATCACTAGAGAGAGACAGAGTAAAAGAGGTTAAGAAAATGAGAATACTGATGTTGAAGGGACTCAAAGATCAAGCAAAAATGCACCAGGATCCAAAAAGAGAACATGATGAGGAAAAGGGGCCAGACTGAGGAGCTGCTTGAAAAACCCACTGCTGTCAATGGTAGCTGTTTGTATGGATCACACAAATCACTGCACAGTATAGATTTCAACTCACAGTGCTGGAGAAATTGGTCTCATGAGTTGAGGAACTTTATTTGTGAGATAAGAGACAAGCACAGTCCCCAAGAGGAACAGCAGCAGCAGCACACGAGGCTGCTCCAGGCGGGAGCCTTGGCAGAGTGTGGAGCTGGTTCTGTGCAAACTGCCCAGAGATCCCAGCCCAGCCCTGTGACCCCAGCCCTGCAGAAACAGCACTCAGCCAGCTTTGAACTGGCCACCCCAGAGCCTGCCAGCAATGCCAGCACAGCACAGGGAGCAGGGATGTGCTGCAAACACAAAGTGTGAAGCTTCCCTGGAGCTGCCAGTGGTCCCTCTAGCTCCCAGTTCCACTCCACCTCAGATCTGCCCATGCAAGCTGCTGCAGCCAAGCCCTAAATGTTCCTCTGGGGAGAGCCAGACACTTACACCTTAACACAGAAGAGGGCATACTGAGCCTACAGCCAGAAAGCCTGGGAAATATTAGGAAAAACTAGTGGGTGGGGGAGCTCAAGGGACCAGTGGGAGGATGCAGGAAATCAGTAACACTGATCTGAATAACTGGTAACAATTATTAGATCTTTTTTGGTATGAATCATCTCAGAGACTCATCATTAAATGATGTCACTCAAGGGGCAGTAAAAGACACAGTAGAAGCCTCCAGCCTGCCATGACAAGGATTTGGAGGCACAGTGTGATTGGCCAAACAGGTCTGGGAATCTTCACCAACACATTGAAAAGGGAGCAAGTTTTGTGGAGAATATACACTCTGACAGATCAATCAGGCAAATTTGTCTTTGGCAAGATTATGATGTTACTTAAAGCTCTGATGAATCTGCCTGAACTGCTGGAGAAGGAGTAGCCTCACTTATCTGATGACCACTGACCTTGTCACTGCCCCATCCCCTCCCAGGGGTGGAATTTGTGTTTGAAGCTACAGGTTGTAAAATCAGCCTGAGGGAGCAAAACCAAACCAGAGCAACAACACAAAAGCCCAAACCAAGCAAACAACAGTGAGTTAGAACAGAATCTGTTCTCTGGGTTCACCAAACCCACCCAAGAGCTCCTGTCCTTGCAGGAGAAGGGGCAGCAGAGGTGGTGCTGCCTTGTGCCCATCTGAACTCCTTTTATATTCTTAAACAACTGCAGGGGAAGAAAAACTCCTTGATCAACAACCAGTAGCATCAGCAGGCTCAGGAATTCAACAGTAACCACATCACAGTCCCTTTCTCCACACCTTCCACTTAACACACCCCATTTTCCCAAACTGCAGAACCATGGCCCTTTTCTGCCAACATAAAACACCTTCTGCACCCAATCCATGTTTACTTCTCACCTGTGGGCAAAATACTGAATGCTATAAATGCTGCTTTGCAGCCAGTCACCTAAACCTGGCAGTGGCTGAGGAGCTGGCTGTGAACAGACATTTACAGGTAGTTCCAAGAACTTCCCAGATCCAAAATGGGGGTGGTAACCATCCCTGTGTGTGGAGCAGAGCAGGAGGCAAAGCTCAAATTATTCATTGCTTCAGGAAGGCTCATGGCTTCCTAAAGTCAGGGATTATCTCCAGGTTGCTCTTCCCTGCATCTACACACAGGTCCCAGCATCTCCCATCCAGAAGTGCACTGCAATTAAGAGTTTCTTAAATGGGCTTTACAACTTTTTTTTTTTTTTTTTTTTTTTTTTTTTTTTTTTTTTTACTTTTTGGAGTTTTACAGAATTTAGTCACACACAGAGAAGAATATAGGACTTGGCTCCTGGAAATACTGTGCATTAGAAAGCTGCTATTGGTTTCAGACCTTCCTTACCTATGTTGAGAGAAAAGGGAAAAGGAAGGTTAGAGAACTTGAGAGTCTCAATTTCAACACAGTGGTTTTCAGCCCAAGATTGAAGCAATATAAGGTATTGCTCTCCAACAAATCTGTCACACCACAAACCAGAGATATGGTCTAAGAAAGAAGAACAAAAACTTCAGGCCTCACCATTATGCACTGATTGTGATGGAGCAACTACTTAAAACCCAGGAACTTTAATTTGCTTGGAGATTTCTGGGGAGGAGGGAGTGGAGACAGTGGGGATTTAGGACAGGGTCAAGAGAAGAAGTCCAGCACTTGTTCCACACGTGCCTCTGGAGCACAGCCCACTTCAACAAGGTGATGTAAGTTTGAGCCAAGTACACCATGTCCAATTATCAGTATCTATTATTAACCAAAAAAAGTTAACTGTAATGGTTAGCATAATGCTATGTTTTTACAACATCTGTCAGCAATTATTTGTATTTACTTGCACTGCAAATGCAGAAGAAAAGTCCGAGAAATAAACACCAGAATTCCCACCAATCTTGTGTTTTCCCCCAAAGAATCTCTAATCATCCCTGTTTAGACACTCACATTTGTTCCTTGCCCTTTCCAGCATGGAATTTCTTCCCAATCCTCTATGACCAGTAATTATCAGTCCTCTTTTAGCCTGCAGTGAATACGGGCTAACCCCTCTGCAATTAGCAGGGTTAACTTCAGGGTTCTTAGGATGGAAATCAGAACTACAATATTTCTTGGATTCCCTTGGCCATGCCTTATGACAGCAAGAAGGGAGGCAGGGAGAGCAAGGGTTGTGCTCCAGTCGCACTCCACCTGTGCAAGGCAGGGTGAGGAACAGGTTAGCTGGGTGAAAAGTTCACTGCAAGCTGAGCTGTCTGTTTCTCTTGCTTAATTTATCCGATATTTGGCTAACCTTGCTCTGAACCCAGCCCCCAAGACCCCCTTCCTCTCATCCCTCCCCGGCGGGTTCATGTCAGCCAAAGACACCGCCTTTAATTCCCTTCTCCCTGACCCTGCCGAGGGGAGCGGGGGCTGGGACACAGGGCCAAGCACAGAGCAGAGCCCGAGCACTGCACAGATAATCATTATTTATGCTCTAAACTTCAACAGGAGCAAACACAAAAGCCCTACAGTCAGCAACATTGCCTGACATGGTGTTCCAGCTTATCAGCCTTCCCAAGGCTGGATGGCAGCCCCCCTGCACCCCCACCTCCTTTGCAGCCTCTCGCTCTTATAAGGATGCAACACTTCCTGGAGTAGCTTATAATGGATCCCTGATTCCCCTGGCAGCCCTTGCCAGGAGACTGGCACACAGTTCCCACATCCACAGCTTCCAAGATACCAGTTAACCCAGTATGTCCAGCACCTAATTTCTGCAGCTCAAGATCCTCGAAAGGAACCTGACAGACAAATTTAAATTTTGCAAAGCACAGAGCAGTAGCTGCAGTGACAGAACACGAGCAGGGAGTTCCTAAAAGGCTTTTCTCACTCCAAATCCCATACAGCCAGTAGAAGAAAGGCTGGAGGGTATCAAGATGCGCTACTGCTGCTCTTTGGAGAACAGGATTCCCTGACCCACATCTTTACCCATCCATAAGCTACTCATCCTGCAGAATACAGCCAAGGTTGTGCTCAGAAGCTGCTGAACAGTTTCCCTTTCCCTGGTTATCTACAGCTTCCCAACCCCTCCTGCCCCTGTGCCCAAAAAATGGGTGACAAGAACTGCTGACATTCCCCCTGCTGTGCAGGGCACTGCTCTGTGAACACCCTCACAGCACCTCTTGATTCCACACGTCAGAGCTCGGCGTTGGTGATGCAAACTGCTGGAAAAACTGCCCGGAACACGCGTTTCTGGCAGGCTCTCCTTGTTTTCCTGCTGTGCCCAGGATTGTTCCCAACACTCTCCAGGGCAACACAAAGTGTGTTTGATGGGCTTCTCAATGACTGGGCACAACTTCAGAATGGGGCACAAACCAAACCTGCCAAGCTGTCCCCGCTTCACCGAGCAGCTGCTGCTCCCTTTGGTGTTTAACCTCGGACTCCCCAGAATCCACACGTCCATTCCTACCTGCTGGCACTCCCTGCCTCCATGAGAGTGACTTAGGATGTGCCTAAGACTCTGGTAATGGAGCAGAACAAATGTTTCCTGTAAACCTTATCATTTTTGACCTGCCAAAGAACCTCACAGCTGTGCCATGGCTTTGATACACCTGAGCTGCCTCAGGTCCAGGAGACACTCTCGCAATTTATTATTTTTATAATCTGTGTCATCAGAGTGCCCAAAACTCCATTACAGTGTGTCTGCACACACAAAGTTCATGTCCCACTGACAGGGAGTGCAGAAACAGCCTGACAGCCTTAAAACAAGTGGAAATTCCTTGTGGTCTAAGGACAATATTAAACTTGTTTCTCAGGGTCAGCAGATGGCCTCGCCTTGACACACGGCTTCGTTTCTTTGGAAGCAGTGCAGACTGGCCTAGTTCTGATGTGGTCACTAATTTAGTGACAGCATCCATTCCAAACTTCACCACTCCCTCACCAAAGTAGCAAAATATGAGTTTACAAAGAGTACTTTGAAATAAAACCCCCCAGGCCCTTACCAAAGCACATGGTCCAGCACCACCCTCCCCATCTAATGCTCCATGTTTTAAAGGCATAGAAGTTGTTGAGAAGAGCCAAGTAAGGGTGTCAGGAAGACACAAAACTTCAAACTGCTGCATGAGTAAACTGAGGATACACAAAAAACCCCTCAGCCCATATGGCATAACTTGCCTGGTAGCTGGTACAGTAGGGCCAGTACAGGTACTCACTGACAGAATTAATCTATTAAATAACAAACAATGTATTATTGTATTGCCATACAAGGAATCCTTTGCACAAACTTTGTTACAGATTTTAACGCCTCTTCAAAACTGTTGAAATTAGTAATGGGTGTGTAAAAAGGCACAGGATTGTTACAACAGGTGAGAGAGAAAGTCAGTCACTGCTCAGTGCCACAGATCCCAGTTTGCTCCTTCCACTCACCACACAGAAAACCAAAAATACTTCAAAAGATGCCATGCCAACATAATTAAAGGCAAGCTGAATGCAATGAAACTCAAATAGTTTACAAGTGCAGCTTAAGAATCACCTCATTTTAAAAAAAGACCGCACATACTTGATTGCAGCCATTTTAATAATTCAGCCCAAAACCCCAGAGTTTTTTCACAACAGAAAAGAGCTTGTGAAAACCTCGAGAGAAACAACTTTCACTTTAGAAATACAGGAGGGCAATTAACAGGTCAAGCTTCAAAGGAAATGTATGTCCCCTTCTCCATGTATCCAACTTTTCGGCTTCTGTTTGTGGGGAAAAAACCCCAAACAAAACCAAGAAAAACATCACAACAAACAAACAAACCCCAACACCTCCGTCCCCTGCTCCCAAAAAACCATCCCACATCATGAAAATGTAAGAGGGCAGCAACTGGAAATTCACCCTTTCAGCCTCTCTGGGAGATTCTTCAGCTCTTGCTGGCTCCTGAGGAAGACTTTTGTCCCCCGTGACTGCAGACAGACCCTCTCAGACACATCACCCCCCTCCTGGCACTTGGGGCACAATTCCAGTGGCTGCTGTTGGAACAGACTCAGCTCAGACCCTGTACTCCAGGGTCAGACTCACCAATGAGAGATCCAGGGATGATGCTTAGAACAAAGGAAATCAGTCCAGATAGTTGGAGCATGGCCCTGATAATGCCAAAGTTGTGGCTTCAATCCCTGTACAGGCCATTCAAGAATTGGACTCGATGCAGGACTCCCCTGGAGGTCCCTTCCAATCCAGAATTGTCTGTAATTCTAAATTAAAGCCAAGGGCAGGGAAACCCATGACCCTGACAGCCTTTGATGAGCAGGAAAGGAGTGCTTGGGGTTCTGGGATTTCTCAACCCCCCTGGGATCACCTGGAGGGTTCCACAACCTGCCCCTTCCCATGGCTCTGAAAGGTTCCACTGGAGCCCCTGGGATGCAGAATTCCAGGAGATAAATGTGTATGTCTCAAACACTGAGAGCAGGGTGGCTGTGGAGCCAACCAAGGGCTGTTGGTAATAACAAGCAGGGATTGTTGTTGATCACAGACAGGGATTGTTGTTGATAACACACCATGAGAAAGAACAAGAGAAGGGAGAAGGGGAGAAGGGGCCATGCGAAGGTAGGGCAGCACTATCCTGGGACAAACATCCTTGTTCATGCTCCTGGAGACAAGCACAGCACAAGTTCACCCCTCAAGCTGGGGTGGTATCCCCAGGATCCTCAGCATCCCATCAGGTGGACTGATGCAGCTGGATCCATACTGAAACCAGGAATGACTTCCCAGTAACTGGATCAATGCTGGATCCAGGCCTGGTGTGCTATCCATCCATCCTTCCTTCCTTCCTGCCTTCCTGCCTTCCTTCCTTCCTGCCTGCATTCCTCCCTCTCGTGCTTCCTTGCCCTCAGGGTGGGATGTCACACGGGCCATGTGCAGCCCTATGGGCTCAGATGGCTGGACAGTGGTCCTGGTGTGGTTGGAGGTGGGTGGATGGCACTGGACAGCCAGAGTCAGTCCCTTGGCCAGGCACATCCGAGGGCCACAGCCAACAGCAACCATCCACGCATGGGTTCAGTACCTACAGAGCAACCAAAATATGAAAGATCACTCACATGTGGGATCTATTAGGGCATTTCGAAGGAATTCACGTTCATTGTTTCCCTTGAAATATAAAGGTTATAAAACTTAACAGCCACATGACAAGGAAACTATATGAAACACTCAGAGATTTACAGAGCGACTGCTCAGCTCTCGGGGCATGTGGCTGAAAATTGCTGGGCAAAAGCCAACGAGCCCCATGGTCTGAGCTTTTGGGCAGTTTTCTTATTTCTTCCTTTCTTTTCCTGACCTTGCAGACTGGTATTCAGTTACCACAGCAGCTCCAAAGTCAAACAGAAACACAGCTTGTATCTTCTTTCAAGTATTTATTTCTTTTGTCCTGTTAACATTAAGTAATGAAAGGAATTGTAAGGG